>JACWBX010000990.1:0-18703 GCA_014622435.1 Polypedilum pembai
TTTTGTTCTATCAAATAATAATAGTAATAAAGTGTTTGAGAGAAAGAACAAATCTAACCTTTGCCCAAATAAAACAAAGCACACCCACTGGTAATATTTGTAGACTTTTCTATCTTCAAGTTTTCCCTCGCTATTTCCAACGCCAGGATATGGAACTTCTTTTCCGAGTTTTTTAAGAAACATGCTCTTTAGAGCATATGTACTGTGAATCCAACAATAGGTATTGAGGACATCTTCCGGTATGTCTTTGGTATGTACGCAATCAATTGGATTTCCTACATATTGTCGTGTTGTCACAATAAGTGAAAACGCAACCTTCAATTTACGAACGAAAAAATTAACAATGGAACCACACGTGCTGGAGTTGCAGAATACATACCAAAACCATAACGGTAATTGAATAATGTAATCGGAATACTGGCGAATCGATTTGTATATGACTTAGTTTTACTAAAGATTTAAGGCCCCGAAATACATCCAACATGATTGAGCAGCAGTAACCGCCAATCTACTTTAGTTAATTTTTTTTACTTAAATTTTTATCGTCTATTATAAGAATTTTTCACATTTAAAAACTTTAATTTTGTCATAGTTTTTTCTCCTATCTAGCATTAGACGCGCACATAATAATTCCATTCTTGCCGTCACCCAATACACAAAAGACGAAAGGAGGAGGTGACGGCAGCCACGCGCCCAAAAGCAAATTTTAATTAAATCGTAAATTCGATAAAATAATTGAGTAAAACACACAAAACACTTCTTCTTTAACAAAAAAGTTCTTTTTCTTGTATTTTAAAATAAATAAGATTAAGATATTTTCGCTCCCTCACTTTCTTTTTTAATTGCAATCAGAAAGAAGATTTTATTTCCACACCGTCACTTTCTATTCAATTGCCGTCTTCTTTCCTTCCTTTTATTCACACTTTCTTGTGTTCGCCAACAAATTATTCTTTCTCATTATCTTTCTCTCACTTTATTTTACTACCTTTTAAATTCTTTTTCTACTATCTTGAATAAAAAGAAGTCATCATGATGCCAAATGGCTTCATCGTGCCCCTTAACTGATTGAAAATGCTTTCCTTCGCCGTTTCATATCACAGAATTTTAACAGTGTTTTAATAAAGTCGAAGGCAGTTATCATTTTCTTTTTATCACTGAGAGAGCATGAGATAGTTTTAGGTTGCAGGTTGAGGAAACTATTGTATTTTTTTAAATGATTGTTTTTTTTTTGGTCGCACTATTGGAAAGGAATGATTGATGGAAAAGATGCAATTTTTTTTTCACTGATTTTTTTGGCAATTTTTCGATCTCGATTTTCACTTCTCGTATTGCAAACGTCACTGAGCTTGAGGATGAGCATTCATTATCATCAAAAAATATTTCTTTCTTTTTTTGGGGTCACTAACACATTTTCACATTTGAAATTGTACATGCACATACAAATAGTGGTGTAGAAAATATAAAATACTTGATCTTGGCATCACACAAATAATTGTATTATTATCATTGTCATTTGTAGCCGTTTGCTCTTTCTCTACATAAAATAAAAGAATTTTCTTTATTTGTATATGATGATAATTTTGCAATGGCACTTTCTATGGAAATTCCTGTTAAAACTAATAAATGAAAATCATTATAATGCGACAAAGATTAAGTATTAGCTGTTGCAGTAGCAGCTACTGCTGCTGCATTCGTTTATTATAAAACACAATTGCTACTGCTTTCTACATTTATTAATTACTCCGCACTTCCCAGTTAAGGAAAGATAATAGAAAAAATATTATTATTATTAAAGGAAGAATTCTCTAAGCTTTTAGAGAAGAAAATTCATTATCTGTTATACTCATTGTATATATTTCCGGATTTTTTTTCTTCTTTACTATCATCAAAAGAAATTATGATCTTCCTTCATCCTCTCTCTTTTTCGTATATTTATAAACTAATGAACAGAATCTCTTAACACGGCGTCATGTTAGCATCATTAAAAATATTTTAAGTGGCCGACTTAATCGATAAATGTTTCATTTTTTCGCTTGCTTTTTTACTTCTTTTTTTGTTGCTCGTTTAATTTTTTATACATACACGTCTGTCGGGAATTTAAATAAAGAAGAAGGAGAGAGAGAGAATTAAGTGTAGCCAAGAGAGATTATCCATTAAATTTTTCATTTCTTCAATTAATTAAAAGCTGCATATGCTTTAGAGACGTATGACTAATGTATAATGGATTTTCTGCAGGCAAAACTAATTTTTCTTGCTTTCTCATGTTTTTTGTGTGTTTGCAGATTTATATTTAAAGAAAGAAGAAAAATGAAAATGACACGTCACTCTAATGAATCTCGCTTTTCATTAGAAACACTACTAAAGAAGCAAATCTGACTTTTAGGATATATTTTATTGACTGACTTAAATTTTGTTTCTATAAAATATTTTTCGCTGTTAAATTTTCAAAATTTATTAACACAAACAAATAAAAATGTAAACAGTTAAATAATTAGATATTTTTCGAAAATAATAAATACAAAGAAATTTTCGATACAGAACTAAAGTATCTAATTATTAATGATAGAAAGAAGTTAAAATAAATAATTTCACTGCAAAGAAATTTGATATTTAAACAAAATTTAAGAACTTTCAAAACTTTTCGCACTAACATTTACAAATAAAAATTTCATGTAAATATTTATTACAATTTAGATAAAAAAGAGCAATTTTAAAAGTTTTTATCACTTCTTAAAAATTCCTTCAAAAGCTATTTACACTTTTTTCTAAGATCATGAAATTATGATTTTTCCCAAAAAAAAAAACATTTTCTTAATACAAAATCATAAAAGTAAATTGCTTGCGAAAAAAATTAACGCCAATTAGTTGTGAAGAGTGAAAATTACAATTGAAATGAAAATCAACTAGTCAGCAAGATATTAACCTACATTACGATCTTTTCTTTATTATTTTTTTTCTTCATTTGAGTGTCGATTTTTCTCTAAATATTTACTTGAAGAGACACAGAAAAGAGAGAAGAGATTTTTTTTTCTTTTAAGCCATTGTCTAGAAGATTGTTGCACATACAATTATTATATGCCAATAAACAAAACCTGCCTTGTGCTTGAGAAATTTTTGAAATAAAAAATTCACTTTAAACTTCCCGCAAGGATTCAACTGTACGTAAATTAAATGAATTTATGGTGTCATCTCAGTCGTCACTTTCTTTCACTCTTCGCATCGCTTCATTTTTCTTCTTCTGTTATACAAATGAGTTTCTGCTTCGCGATGTTTATTGTTTTAAATTTTAAAGCAAATTTATGTTTTTTTATTTTTTTAAATCTCTCTTCTGTTCACTTTTTTCTTTATCATTAAATGGCTAGATTGGAATGTTCATTTTAAAACAGAATGTCTAAATAGAAGCGCTTCTGTCACAATCAAGACAAAAAAGAGTCATTTCCTCATGTGGCATGTAAACTAAAGAATTTTCTAAAACTTTAAATTGTTCAAAATTCTTTTTCTAGAAAACAAAATATGTCGAAATGAAAATTGAAATTACAATAACATCAGAGAGTGAAACTCAAGGAATTGAATAAAGCTAATTAAGTTAAGCTTCTTTTGACTTGCAATTATGTTGTTTTCACTCGTCTAATTGAGTTCAAGAAGTTTTCTCATTCTATCGCTCTACTTGATGTGAATTTATTTTATTTTTAATGACATAAAGCTGATCTTTTTATCTATTTCTGCCACTAATTAAGTTAAAAATTGACAGTGATTTTTCCAACATTTCGAAATAATCAAAATGAAGGCACTTGAAACTTATATTGGCTACTTTAGAATGCGAACATATCTCGCAATTTGAATGATCTTTTTCCGAAATATCAAGAAGAATTATCGTACTAATTTCTTTTATATAAACTTTAAATTTACGCATGGTTTCGCTATTTTTAGCATCGAAGAAAAAAAATGAAAGTCTTTAATGAATAATCTTTTTTTTTCTTTTATTCAGAAACGAACCGAGAAAAATCTTATACCGAGTGACTGAAACATGATTGAGTTACACGTTGATAGAACATTTCCTCGCGTTGGCATTTAGCATTGCATCTTGTTTGATTGTTGCTAATTTAAGATTCTATGTCCAAAAAGAATATTTAGAAGATGATCACATGTGCTATCTTTTCTTTTCTCTCTGAATAGATAACAACTTTTTTTTACTTTATTACCATCATCAACTTGATCACTACACATTTGATGACAATCTCATATATTTTGATTAATATTTATTATGATCATGGAAATTTCCTATTTAGTGCTCATCACCTTTTAATTATCATCTTACATACAAAAATGTATTATTTTTCTGTGACAATTCATTTATTTCACTTTCAATTAGCAATGTAATATTTTAAAATCCATTTAAACGATCTTGATGGTCAAAAAATTTCACTTTTAAATTACAAATTAGAGAGAAACTCAACAGAAACTCTACTACGGGGATGAAGAAATCAAATCAAGTTTAGAAAACGAATTTTATCTCGGAGACCGTGGTTCTCCCGGACGCTAGTTGTTGTGTTCGCGTCACGACGTCAAAATTAACACTGGCCAACGCTCGAGAGGCATATAGTATTTGTGTATTTTCTTTTCTGGCTCAGATATAATGCTACTGCTGCTGTATAGTTTTCCCTCTTTTCATCATCATTTTTTTCTCTTTTCTTCTTTTTCGGAGAGATGAAAATTATATCACAAGCAATAAGGCAAAGCGAGCGTGTGTAAAGATACGGGATACAGAGAAAATATTTCCAATATTATATGAATGAATATACTTAGTAGCATGTGCATGTATAGTGTAGATTGCACACAATCACACACGATTTACATGTGTGTATATTTGTATGAATTGGATTCTTATATGCTAATATTTGGCTTTTTTCTCTTTGTGTGATTCTGATACTGCTCTGGCTTCTATTGCTGATCTCTTCCTGAACTTTTATTTTTTTATTTTATTTTATATTTTCACGCTACCACGACAAACTAATTTTGTTTCATTGTGTGTTTGTTCTTCCGCTTTCTCTCTCTCTCACTCTTTGGTATATGATGGTATATTTGATTGCAATAATATTTATATATAAAAATAAATTTTTTGGCTCCAATATCATGTGTACATGCATATATACATGAGCACCCTCTAAATTGCTTTTTTATTTGATGCATTGGAAAAATGCATGAAGCTCTTTCTTCTTCTCATTCTTTCAACATAAGCCTAACAGTTGTTTATCTATCAACCCCTTCTTCTTCTTCTTTTTCTTTTCCATAACATGACTATGTATTAATGATCAGATTTCTTTGTATTTATATCAACACATGCAAGCTTCATCTACCATGACATTTCACTCCTTCTTCTCTTTGTCACGCGATCCGAAACAGCACAGAAGTGTCGAAAAAGGCATTCGGATGTAATTTTCTCTGCATTCCAACAATAAATATATACATATAGTGAGAAATGTGTTATACATTGTTACAATTTAACAGCAGCAGCAGCAGTAAGAGAAAATTTTTCTTCATTTTCGCTAATTTTAAAATATTTTTCCTTTCGCTCATTCGCGTTGTAATTTTTTCCTCTCTTTTTTGTTTCTTTTGTAAACTATCGACAAAAATTTGCCAGATGCACATGTTCGGTGGGACCATGATGTGTGTTTTTCTTTCTGATTTTTCTTTTTTGTTCAATTCTCATAAAAAATTGAGGAAAGAAAAGAAAATTTAAAATTTATCTTCAATATTCAACGATGTATTTTTATTTTATTTCACATACACACTCGCTGTCCGCTCTCGAGAGTTGCCTTTTTTTCTTGGACGTCATCCAGAGGTGAATTAGCAATTTATGTGTTGAAAATCGACACTGTAAATCATGAAAAAGAACTACAAACACTGGTCAACATTTGATACATGTTTGTGTTTGGAGCAGGGACAATTTTTGTGACATCTTTTTTTCCATTTTAACCTTGATCATTGCTCACAAAATACAATAATTTGTTTAATATCGATTAAGAATGGCAAAATATCTGCATAGTGAATTGTCTGCTGTTGTTTATCAAATAAAAATAAAAATAAAAAAAGAAAGGTACACATGTTTGTTGTTTGGGATTATCTGCTTGTTTTAGTGTAGAAAATGATTAGAGGATTAGCCATAAGCATAGGCTGTTGTTGTTATTGTTGGAAGATGATAAAACCTTTTGTATTTCACGCAGACACACTTGGGAAATGCTTTTGATAACATTGTTTGTTACAACCTCCTGCCATACAAATTATATTTTCCAAATCCTTCTACATTATTACGAAAAGTGAGTGCAAAGCCCTTTTTCTTCTTATACATATGCAGTGTCGATGACAATCTCATAGATATTAACATTTAGTTTCATTATTGTTTATTTAAAACGATAAAAGAAAGCTTTTCATTGCACCATACATATTTTTACGCTATTGCTTGTTTTTATGCACTTTATGTGTGGACATGCTTTAGAAAATCTTCCCTCGTGGAAATTCAATAAATTATTGTACACCACAGCACGTAGAGAAATGAGTTTCTATGACCGAACAATGAACTTGATTGTCCATCACTGTGTGTGCTGTAACTCATTTCCTGTCTGCACGACAAAAAAGCTACAGAATAAAGGCGAATGAGCGAACATTTTCGTTGTCATTACCGCAAATCGTCATCTATTTATTTAATGTCCTTTCAATACGCTCGGAATTTCCCCAAAGAGACAAAAAATGTCTTTGTCATATAAATTTTCAAATTACATGCACACATATCGATATTTCGTCTTTTTGATGCGTTCTTTGGCCACACTCATGAATTCAAATGCCGGAAATGTTAGCGTATCGTATGATTATGATCATAATCATAAACCAATCATTATATTATGCGAAAATTCTGTCGCACATATATGACGATGTTATGCTAACCCAGACAATCTTCAAATGCTTTCTCTGAATGCAGACAGTAATTTAAAATTTCTTTTTGCGGAATTTCAGACTCATTCAACTTTTAAATTAGTTGAAAGTGCTTTTATAACAAACTAGAGAATATGCACTGTGGCTGGCATGCCATGCCATGCATGTTGAATCACTCCCCCTATTTGCTGTACTCTGCGCTTCATTTTATGTACATTCCTTACATAATTTATTATGCTACATATGCTGCTTGCTTACTGCCAAAAATTCACTGTTCTCTGAATTTTACGAGTTTAAATCAGTGAACGAGTGTGAATGTGTCACGTTGCAAATGAATTTGATAAAAAAACCAACAAAGAATGAGTGAAACTTATTGAAAGCGTATTTTTAAATATTTGATGAGCTCACTGCGTCTCAATTTTGCTCAATTTGTTAAAAAAAAAAAAGATTGAAATATTAAACATGCACGTATGAATATGCTTTTGGTAAAATATGTTAACTTTGAACAATAAAATCTTGCTTCACTATCATAAAATATGATGAATTCTTTCTCTGAACTTTGATGTTGATCTTTTTACGGCTTCTCGAGCCTATCACATTACCGTTTAATGTTTGTTGATGCGCAACATCTGCCTTTTGTGCTGTAAATCATCGCACTCGATTGATTTTTTCGTGTGTTGTTCCTTGTGCTTGGCAACAAATATTTTTGTGTGTTGTTGAATATTTAGATATATATCGAGGTGCATTATCGTATTTCGTTCTATAATCTATTTATAAATCATTTGAAATTGAGGCTATTTTTCAACAAACAAGATATGCAATAATGAAACACCTGCTACGACATCGCCTCTAACCTATCTATTCTATTGCATAGCAATAAAGGCTTCATTTCTGGGTCTCTTCCTCACTCATTCGTTCGCGAACATTTAATAGGTCTTATTAGGTCGTTATGAGCGACATTTAAATTGTGACTCATTATGATCATCACCCAGAAAAAATTCTACTAAATGATGTGAAATAATATTTTTTTCTTTTGCACTAAATGAAACGTAAAGAAGAGAGAGAGAGATAGAGAGAGAGCAAAAGAAGAAACATTCCAATGTTTATGAGGAAAAGTGAGAGAAAGAAAGAAAATCTAAAAATATACAAAGAAACGACATTCATGTTTTGTCATCATCAAATGTGATCGTGGCATCACATTGAGACATTTACTTAATCTGACCAATGGCAGTGAGACAAATGAAAAATGAATGACGTTAATAGTCATGATTTTGTAATTTTTCATGGAAAAATGTTTAATGAATTAATCTTTATGACTGACTGCAGCTTCTTTTTCTTTTAAAATTTTAAATTTGCTTAATAATTTAAAAATTTAGTTCTTCAACTTGAATGCGCTCAAATACCACAAATGGTGAGAGCATGCTCAAAAAGAAGTTTGAAAATTTTCATTATTTTGTTACATTTTAGTTTGACGGTGGCATCATCATATTTTCTTTTTCTTTTCTACGTAGGAGGAAAGATACTAAAGTTAAAAGGAAAAAAAATCATAAAAATTAAATTTGTAAATGATCTTGAAATTGATTGTTGATTTAATTTTAAGTTTATTTTAACAAAATCGCAATTTAAAAGCAAAAAAAGGAAGCGATTTGGATACTTGAATTCTTAAATAAAAGAATCTTAATAGCTTTCTGAAAATTTTCTATCAAAAATATTCTTTATTAGTGGAAATAATTTAGGCAAAATAAGGCATTAAGTGGCAATTTAATGAAAAAATACCACATGAATCATATAGAAAATATGTCAAGAATTGTTTTCTCATGATTTCTCAAATAATATTTTTGTTAAGACTTGAATTTGTTATTTTTAAACTCAAAACCAGTTTACGTAAAAATCTTAATTTTATAAAACAAAATTTATTGCGTTTTTATTATTTCAAAAAGTTATTTTTCAATTTCATTGTTTTATGAAATTCACTCAAGTGTTCAACATCCTAACTTTATGTATATTTATATATTTTTCAAGTTTTTCTTTTTTTTCTTTTTCTATCTCACACGTAACTCACAATGTTTATATTAAAATGTGCATATTAGTAATGTGCCTGGCCTATTCATAAACATTGATTCTATTTTCTTTTTCTTTCCATCTGCCTCTTCTGCTGTTTAACTGATTATTTACTCACGACTTTCGATATAAGAAGAGAAAATAGTTCAAGGTTGATGAATAAATATTTTTTCTTACGCCTCATAGTTTAAAATATAAAGAAAAAAAAGTTTGGAAAGAAAAAAGTTTTTCTCTCTTGCCTTATCTCACCTTAGAATTTTTTTCTCACTCTTTCTCAGACAGTGCGGTTGAAAGATCTTGATGATTTTTAATAACATCATTAGATTTTTATAGCTTTTCAAAAAAAAAGTGAAATGAATTATATGAGGAGGGCGCGAGCAGACAGTTTATGAGGCGATGAAACCATATCTCAGCTGGCTGCTCTTTAAATCTCTCTTTACCGCCATCTCCTAGTGTCGTTACATTTGATCGGGTCATTAAAGATGAATTGAAAGAATAAAAAAAGCGAACGATTTATTTGAGAATTAAAAATTATGCAGTTTTGTGCTTCGAATGAATTGAGGCTTACGATAATCGTCTTAAAACTTGTTAAAAACTTTAAATTGAAGACTGTAACTTCTGTTCATGGTAAACACTACTCACTCTGACTTTCATTAATTATTACAGAATTACTTTACTATTGTTTGGTTCTTGAGCAACGAAGAAATTTGCAAAGCAATTCATTTGTGCAAGTTTTAATTGTTTTTCTCTCTTTCTCTCACTATTCACTGATTTCAAGCAAGAAAGAACTTTGCAAAAAGGATTAAATTTCAGAATATAGAGAAAATTATTTCAATCTTCTGATCCGCTTTTGCTTCTTTCTCAATGAACATTTCTCCTCAGTTGCTGTTTATTCATGTTGAAATATTATTAATAAAAATGAAACTAAACAACAACAACAACAACAGCAAACAGTAAAAAAGTAGAAGGCGAGAGAGTGAGGAAAATTGTATAACAAATAATTAATTAATTTGGTGAAAGAGAAGAAATGAAAATCAAGAAGCAAAATGAAATTTCATAATTTTTCCTCCCTCCTGTTCTAGTAATAATAATAAGCAGTCTTGTTCAGTAAGTACTCATCATCGTCAAGTGCTGAAAATGAGGCAAATTGCAGTAGCATAATAAATCTTTCATTTTTTACTTTTCCTTAGCCACAACAGCATCAGCAGGAGTTGAATGTTGTATAAAAATGCTATTAAAATTGCGCTTTTTAATGGCGTCTTGTTCACTATCTCGTAGCCGCTTGATATCCATTTGAAATTACAATAAATTCATTATAAATTATCAAGCGAGAAGAAAAATGAAAAATAGCAATAATAAAAATTATTGAGGAAAAAAACATTTCCTCGTCGCTTGTCAAAGCGTGAATCTCGTAAACTGAACATGATTTCTCAATTTTCAACAACAAAAGCTGGGTGTTGAAGAGAATCGAGAATAACAGGAATTATTATTATTACTTTGGCCATTTATATTATAAAAGAGATCGTGCTGTGTGTGCTGGTCCTTCACACATGATTGACTCAATTTTTTTCAATAATTTTTTCTCTCTTTTTTTATACGCTTCATGGAATATGGTCAAAATATCAAAATATAAAATTTTCATTCAATACTCACATGAAGAAAAGGTAAAGATGGGACGTGATGAGTTGCTCATGTATCGTTAGAAAAGAGTTAAAGTAAAACTTTAAATTTCACACAACTGACCTTTGAAAAAATAGTGTAAACGCCACCCACTGATAATATTTCGTATGCTTTATTGTTAATTGCCCCCGACTCTGCGAATTATCCACACCTGGAAATGGCACCTCGGCACCTTGTTTTTTCATGAATGCATCTACTACAGTGTATGTGGAATGTATCCAACAGTAAGTATTAAGAACATCTTCCGGTATGTCTCTATAAAAGTCAAACAAAAAAAAATGATAAATAATGAAAGTCATTATCATTTGGCTTAAGTCAACGAATTTTCTATGACTACTAAAAACCTCATATAAATAATATTTCATAAAATTTATGACACTGATGAGATTTTTTACGTCATTTAAATATCACATTCTCTCTTCTTCATCATTATCGTCATCACCATTCAACGTTGGAAAAGTGTCTGAGAATTTTCTTGATTTTATTGCTCTCACTAGCGAGAAAATGCTGCACATTTGTCTGTATGTGTAAGTCGAAACAAAACCGATCATTTATTTTTTTTTTCTTCTCTTCTTCATGCACTGATTTTTCATCTCCTTTTCCGTGAACTTTGCGCCATCTTATAGGAATTACATAAAGTACAATAGAAAATGTGTCTTTGGATTTTTCATCTTTTGCTCTCAGTGTCCAGAATTGGAACTGAAAATAACTCTCAGCGCATCATATAACTTAATTTTATGGCTTTTGCAAGAAGAGAGGATGTGATTTTATTTTTCGGTGTCAAGTGTAATTCAATTAAAATTCAATCTCTCACTCACCTTGTATGAACACAATCGATTGGGTTTCCGACGTACTGTCGCGTTGTAACAGCTATAGAAAATGTGACGAGCAAGATTACTGTTGCATTTGTATGTAAACGAAAAACCGCTGAATCAATTTTCACATGATTTATCTATCATGATTTCATAAGCGAAGTAATATTTTTTTTCATAAATTTTTATATCATCATCGTGTTATGAGAAAGATAAAGTAGAAAAAGAAGAGTATAATGAGGATAATGGAAAGGAAGGGAGAAAAAGAAAAAATCATCATTAGAATTTTATAATAGAAAATTTTTTATATTTCATGATGGTAGATTTTATTTTAATTAAAAAAATTATAATTAGGATTAAGGCAAAGACACTTTGATTAATTGCAAATTTTAATTTGATAGAAAGCAAATTTTTCTTTTTTTAAATAGAATCGTTTGCAATAAATTGAATGACATAAAGAAAATTAAATTTATTCATCAAAATTCAATGAATTTTTTTAAAAAATTTGCAATAAAATTCTAAATCAAAAATTTTGTTTACAAATATTTTAAAATGTAAACAAATCAAACATTTTCCAAAAAATTGGAGTTCTTTTTGCGAAAGTTTCAAAAAAGTTAACTTAAAGTAGAAGAAAAAAGCTTAAACTAAGCAGATTTCAATTGAATTTTCAAGTTTTTAAAAGAAGTCTGATAGAATGAGGATTAATCAGAGTGTCATTACCTTAAATTAGATGAAGAAAAATAAAAATTAATGCTTTTGATGGTTATGCGAATTTGAATGTAGGTAAAACGACCTGCTCTAAATATGAGTTTTTTTTTCAGTCAACAATCCATTTGAAATTAGAAATTCATAGGAAAGAAAAAGTTTTTCACTTCATTATCTGACGTACACAAAAAAAGGGTTCATATACCATTACGAATGGACTACTACTTTCTGGGATGAGGAGGTGTGATGATGATTGTACAAAATTGATAATAATGATGAAACAACAATAATTGTAGAACATGGAAAATATCTTTTATAACATTTCATGTTCTACAAAAATTAATAAAAATAAAAATGAATTCAATCCTAAAATAGTTTTTGCTAAATCCTTACGGCATTTGCTCATGAATTGAAGGAATATATAAGAAATAGTTAGTAGATTAGTAAATTGGAAAAATTTGACACTCACCGATGATCTACTCACTTGCATAAACGCATAAACACCACGTAAAAACTCCATATTACTTGATGGAGAATAATGCGACCTTGATGGGGCGCGACCCCCACGAAAATATTGCGAAGCACTTTCAGAAAAATGTGATGATTTGTAATTCCTCGATAGTGGTCTGTATATAATTAAATTTGAAATATGAAAGAAGGAGAAAAAAAAGAAATTAATTAAATTCTATTAGCACGAGGATTTATGAATGAGAAAAAAAGAGAGAGGCGAGAAAAAGTGAATAAAAAGATTTTCATTCAATATTTCTAAGTCTATTCTACTTGCAGGCATGAAAACAAAGCACACGAATATGTTAGTGGAAAGAGAGAGTGATGTACATGAATTAATGAATGTGGAAATGAAAAATGGTCACATCGAAGATGTTGTGAAGATAAAGAGCTGATGAGAGAGACAAAGCTGTTAATTAATTGTGCTAATCAAAGCTTAGTGGCTAAACTTCAATCAATTGGTGATGCAATTAGACTTAATTGATCTATATCTATCTCTCTACACTACTTTCTACATATATTTGTATATGTGTGTCTTAAAGTGTGCAAAACATAATTGGGGCATCTAAACATAGCAGTAATAACAACAACGACAAGTATTGTATTCCAACCCTAGTCATTTTCCACCCTTTTCATTCTATCTTCTGTCTTAATCTCTACATATACACTCAATTCGCATACATCCAGTTAGATATAATTGCATCCCATTGATTAAAGCTTCTTTCCTATAATTCTCTCTTTTCTCCCTTTTTCTATTTTATTTTCTACAATAACGTCTTCTTTTCCATTTTCTACTTCACTTCTGTTCTTCTTCTTCTCTTACAAAATAATTATAGATATTTTCTTATTATTGCTTTTTCATCTCTTCTGTTTTCTTCATGCTTATTTCAGACTATGGAAATCTTATAAATAAATTTTTGATGATAAAATACGAAACAACTTTAATATAATGAAAATTTTTTTAGAAACATTGAGTCATGAAAAGCAATAGTAAACAACAAATACAAGCAGATCAATTTTCTTATTTAATTATCAAAAGTCAAATAAGAAAGATACTTTAAATTGTAACTTCCTGTCCAGCAACGATAACTTGAGCAAATAAAAGGTTTAAGTTGGCATTCTGCCAAGCTTTGAGATGTCCGCCGGTAGCTTAGTAGAAGAGTACCTGACCGGAAATCAGGAGACGCGGATTCGATTCCCGCTCGGGCATAGACATGTCAAAGTTTCTTTTTTCTGCTCATCTGACAGTAATAATGAATTTAGTAAAATTTTAATCATAAAGTTTTTTACAATTTTCACAAAATAAAAGTTCTTTGAAAATAAATTTAAAAGTTTCCATACTCTGAATTAAATCAATGTATATGTAAGGTTGTGTATTATTATTATTTTATTTCATTTCTCCAACATTTTCACAATAAAAATGGATAAAAGAAGAAAAAGTTGAGAAAGCATTTAATTTCTTTACTCTATGAATAGAATAAGTAAGCAAGCAAAAAAAATTAAATGAATAAAATAGAGGCTGATGCTATATATAAAAGATGGCGAGGCATGAATACATGTGTATGGCAGGCATAGTATCATAAATAATGCAACAACAGTTAGCGAGCATGAAGCTAATTATGTGTTTGTTCTCAGGTGCTTCACATAATAAATTTATTTAAAGGGATCGCAATTCAAGAGTTGAAGAAGTCTAAGTAACTTTAAAAGCACTCATTCGCAAGAGTACTCGCGTAACACTTTCGTTGTTCCTGTAAATGTTGTCCCAAGTGATCAAAATTAATTAAATGTGCCACTTACTGCCAACATATTGTGCTTACAAATACATTCATATATGTATGAGAAATTCAATTGTATGCCTTTTATTCCCAAAGGTTTCAACATCTTTTCCTTGCACTCAAATTTCCTCAAATCATCCAACCGAGGAATGTTAAGTACCTAAATCCACAACGAGGAAGCAACTCGTATTTCAGTAACAACAGTAGCAGAGCTGTGTATGTGTGTGTGAGTGAAAGAGAGACAAGCAATCATAAATGAATTTTGCATGAAATTGTGAAATAACAATGAATGACCGCATAGTAAATGAACGGATGAATGAACTTTTTCGCCACTTGTGCTCTCTTGAAGTACATTCAAAAAAAAAAGAGAGAAAAAACTAATTATAGTCATGCCATGCCTGCTGCAATAATAATGTAAGAGCAAGCGGGGAGGATGTAGATAGGTCATAGCGAGTAAGAACGAGACAAAAATTGTGGAAAGCTTATTTTTAATTAATTTTTTTTTCGGTGAACGACGATGGTACATAGTAGAAATTGCAACAATGACCGCAATATAAAGTACAAATGTGATAAATTCCTCGACCAGTTCATAGCTTCAAATGAGTTGTAAAAAATGAAGAAGGAGAGAGTGAATTGAATGGCGACTATGAAAAAAGTTATTGCTTGTATCTACATATAAGCATCTGTCTCTCACTTACTCGTGTAGCTTTTTTGTTGGAGTAAAAAAATTTTTTCATTAATTATTGATGTTGTAAATTTTCAATTTCAAATGCACTCGACATTTTGAAATGTTAAATTTTTACTATATTTTAAAAGAGAAAAAATTTAACACATCTTTGATTCTTATGACAAAATATTCTGCTTGTTAAACTTTTTTGAGAGCTTTTTGCAAAAGTTTTCATGAGATTGCTTTTAAATCAGTATGTGACAATGACTTTGTGTTTCTACTTGACTATCTTGATATGCCTTTATGCTCGAGGGTTATCATTATCAAATATGTATTAAATTTTAAAAATGCAGCAAATTGTTTTCTCTCTCTCTTCTCACAAACTCTTAAAATTGAAAATGAACGAGGGAAAATAGAAAATAAAAAGAATGAAAATCAGTTGAAAAAGGATGAAACTTTTAAAAGAGTTTTCTGCATAATTTTAATGATAATTTTTAACAACTTTACTCGTAACTACGGTCAGTTGTTTCATTTTTTATTTGTCTACCTTTTTTTTATTATGCTTCGACTAGGGTTTTTCTGTTACAAGCAATACGATGAGTAGTTTTTTTGGGTAAAATAAATATGAGGAATTTTTTGTATGTGCGGTGCTTTATTGTCTAGAGTTTAATTGCGAACATGATGGTGATAGCGGTACTATTAAAGTCTCTTGAGTAAAATTTTATTTCATAACTTTAATATGTTTTTACTCTTGATGAAAATTTAAGTAAAATTTCAATAATTTTAATGGATGTAGAAAGATTTCATCAATTTAAATTCATTTTGATATCAAATGTTTGCATATCAATTATCAAATGTAAACTTTAACAGATTAGAAATTCTAAATTAAGTTGAAAATCCAAGCATTTGGTCATAAATAATAGAATGAAATTTACATACATTGTTCTATCAATATATAAAGGAAAATAATTTTTCCATTTTGCGATTATCACAACAGTTTTAACAGCTTTATTTGTAGATTATGCGAAAGTAAGACATTTATAAATGTTTGTGTGGTTCTACATGCCATAATATGTTCATGCTCCGATGAAATCGTGATAACAATAATAGAATTGTTTCACTGACATGAAATTTATACATTAATGCATTCTTATACAGATAGCTTCATGATAAATATATATATGGGAATTACTGCAATTGTAGTCAAGCACTTGATTTTTCCCAAACCTCTTTTCACTCTTCTTTTTTATAAACTTAATACGATGAGGAAAGAATATGAAATTTATAGCAGTTCTTCTTTTTCTGCTTCTACTGCTGCTTGTTAACTTCAACGATGATGATGAAAAGCTTATAGAAGCGGCAGCAGCACTCATTGAACCATGAGAGAGAAATTTTCAACATTTTACACATACTTTTCACATTCATCCATCCAATGAACTGTTTCATCATTGCTTCATTGCTATCTATGGATGAAAGAGAAAAAAGGGGCGAAATTCTCATGCATAAAACTATGCAAATGAGCACTTTTAAAGTCAGCTTTCTCCTTCTCTCTGTTCTATAAATACGTTTTCTTCATAACTTTGTAAAGTAACTAAATGCTACTACTAAATTTTCCCTTGCTTTCACTTCCAAAAATAAAGACGGGCGAAGAATGAAGAACAATAAATAATGGCGAGCTTAAGGATGAATGTTAAAGTGTACGTAATTTGAACATTTCACCAGAAAATAAATCACAACAAGCATCATCCCCAAGAAAAAGACAGCGGTGTTATAAGATGCGGCGATTTTACAATTTTTTTTTCTTTCTTTTACTCGCCCATCCGACAACGAGGCATGATGATGGCGATGATGATGATGAAAAAATGGTAATAAGAGTGAAACGCTAACCAGCCGTTAAGCACAATAAATGATGCATTTAAATCTCAAAGTGGCCATAACATGACACATTTCAGGAAAAATGGATCTTCCTCAACGGACGAGGTTTCCTTCATTCTAATCTTTTTCTTCTTTTTTATCCCTCCTGCTACGCTTAATATATTCGCAATGAAAAACTAAGGTCAATTAAGCAAAAGGACGCGTGCTAGAGAGAAATTCATGACATGCTTATATAACAATTGCTGGTAGTAATGATTAAATTTCATTTTTCTGATAATTTTTTCTCGCTTGCTTCCCGAAAAAAAAGAGAAAAATTTATTAATCTCAAAAGTAGGTCGCTGGTTTCCACTTGGCTCATTTTGTATTCATTCATTCATTTTCTTATAACAGTCAGCAGTTGCCTTTTTACTGTAAGAGTAGAAAAATTGTTAACGAGTTTTGCTCTTTCTCTCTCTCTCTCTTCAATTTCATTTTTTTCTGTTCATTCTCTCTTTTGTTATTTAACATTTGATAACTTTTTAACGCAATCAAAGGAAATCTCTGGGCGCATTTTTTGGGCTCTCATTTTGAATAAGTTTCTTTTCGTAAAAAGAGCAAAGTAATTTTATAACAATGGAAGCAGCATGAGAAAAAATTCTTTGCTGTCTGTACGCACAACAATAATAATGCTGGTAGTAAGACATTCACGAGTGTCTTGTTTTTTTTTGTATGTTGTTTTCAAACGGTACGCACAAAAAATAAATAAATAAACTTTAAAGTTGCTTACGAGAAAAAAAGAAAAGAAAGAAGAGACACACAAAAGTTTTTCCATTTTGATTCTTTTCTTTCTCGTGTACGTATGTTTTTTTTGTATATGTATGTATGTCATGATTTCTTACCAGATTGAATGGATTTTATTTATTCTGTCTTCAACGATTGAAATCATTTCATGTGTGAAAATTTGAAGGCAAAGAAGCTCTGATTAATAATAAAAATTGAGATCCACTTTGATAGAAAGCATTTAGACAGTTTTGGACCTTACTAAATGCTAAATTGTTTGCATAAAAGGATTTTTGTTCTGTTGCTTTTAAAATTGAAACATTTGCTAATGAAAATTGCTTTTAGGAAATTTAGAAAATGTAAACAAATCTTGTAAATATAAACAAATAATTCAGAACAATAAATTTTAGAAAGAAATATTTTAACCAAAAATCATCAGATTCAATGGAAATGCTTAAATTTAAATTAAAAAGGAATTGATAATTCAAATTTATTAAGACAAAAATGAAATAACACAATCAAGTTTCAGTTCGCCGTCCATATATATATTTTCTTTATAAATAATTTTAAATAGAAATATTTAATGTTTAAACCTCTGTGAAGTTAGCCAAATTTCGGCTAGCCAAATCTTCGGCCGAAATCAGTTTCGGCGGCTTACGCATTTCGGCCGAAGCTTACGTACGTTTTACGTTCGCCGAAATGTCGGCCGAAACCCAAACGAGAATTGAATTCGAATTACTTGAAAAAAAGAATAATCTTAATAGCTAACCTCGAAGCTATCAAGACAAGAATTTAATTTTCTTTGATTTGGCAAAAAACTATATTTGAATTACAATCAAAAATAAATATTGGAAAAATAAAAATCTATTGTACAACTTTCTACTTACTCAGGAAGAACTGTGACAGATTCTATATATAACAGATTTCATCTA
>JACWBX010000991.1:0-69334 GCA_014622435.1 Polypedilum pembai
AAAAAAATTTTTATTTTTCAAGCTCGCCTACTGACATTGAAAAAAGTTAGTACACCAACTTTTACTAAAAAGCTTTTGTAAAAATCTTAAATGAGCTGAATTTTCAGTAAAATTTGTTTAGTTCTGATAGATTTCCAAATACAAAGCACAAAAATAAAAGCTTAGTTGCAAAATACCTTGAAAATCAACAGAAAAACTCAATTAAAATTTTTTCATAAAAGCTTTCGAAAGCTTTCTAGTACAATTTGGTGTAGTAACTTTTTTTACTGGCAGTAGGCGAGCTTGAAAAATAAAAAATTTTTTTTGGAACTGTCCCTACCTTGCAAAATATTATTCCATTAATTAAGTTCCTTTTAACTGTAATTAAACAAAAGTTCTGTTATTCATATATCATAGCAACCATTTCCTTGTACTTTATCTACATATTTACCAGGTGAATGTGCTTCACGTTTTTCTCGTTCGATAAAAGCCATGCAATTTACGACCAAATACTATAATAACAAAGTCGTGAAAAATATCATAAAAAATTGTTGAGAGATAAGAAAGAAACACGAGTCTAATGAATCATTGGACTCTCATATCTTTACTTTTTTCCTAATGAGTTATGAATCATTTAAAGTAAGATATTCGCAAGAGGTAAATATTTGCCATGAGAGAGAAGAAATTTTTCTTCATTTTTCATCGCTACATGAACAATTATGTTTTTGTCTCATCGTTTTTACTGTCCCTGCACGACCTTGCATAATGAGAGGCAAACAAGAAATTATGAAAAAGTGAAATAAATGAATAATTGAGAGAGCCGCAAGCCGATTTTAGTCATACTTCCACTTTCATAAACGATGTGTGATGGAAAGGTTCAGTTTTTTGTGGTTGAGAATGGAGCGTTGATTATAAGACCATTACAACATAGCTTACATCACTATCAGAACTCATGCAGCTTCGCATGAATTAATTTATTTTAAGTAAACGTCTCTCCTTCATGTTTTATTGATTTTAGCTTTTACTCGACATCTTGTCGTCTCGAAGGCGAATGTACGTCAATTCTTTGCGATATTACTGTCTAAAATCATTGCTCGCCATGACGCATTTAAAGTGTCACATTGCACTTGTGTCTGCGATCTAATGTCAAGGTGTAAAATGTAAAATGGCTTTTTGAAGCCCCTCAAGGGATCGTGTGTCGTTAACAATATTTAATTTTATAGATGATACACTACTGCGCAGCTGAATCGATCAATACTCAGTCAAATCCCCAATTATTTGTCCATTAATCTATTCACACGGCACAACATCCACTTGTATGTCTCTTTTCACTCATCTCACACTCCTCTCATCAGCTAGTCTCTATTTATTTTCATGTCATTGATATTGACGGATCGCTTTTTATGAATAGGAGGGAAATCGATAATCATATTTTATACGACTATACAAATTATATAGATTTGCACGTGTATTTTGATCAATGAACTTCTTAGTCTTCTGCAGTCAATTTCTTTCTTCAATACAATTTCCGCTTCTTAATAAATCTAGGTAGCAGAGTTTTTAGAGAGAGTCAAGGTAATTTACGATGGCTAATCGCAAAAAAATATTATTTTACTTGAGCAATAAGATTAAGATTAAGATTGCTATTAATAGATTATTTGCTGATGAAGTGATCGAAATTTATTCTTTCAAAAATACATTTTCCAGGTATATTTAGCAGAAAGAAATCTACTTCATGTTATTAATAAATAAAGAGTTTTTGCTGAAAGATTGAAGGTTAATGCTACTGCAAGCTGTAGTTCAATAACTTTCAAAATGAATTATAAAAAGCGAAGAAAAATTCGAATCCCACAGTATGAAATGAATTGCTTTAAATTTTATTTTAACTGTTGCGCGTGTGTGAGTTTTTCTCTCCATATCAAAATGATGCTCTTTCATGGATTCTTTAAGCTTATGCAAATTTGATGTGTGCGTATGTGATAAACACTTGGGATCTAATTCCCAGCAAACTTTTTTTTATCGTTATGCTATATTTATACAGTAAAATTTGTTTCGATAATAAAATTCTCTGAAATAATATTTGTAATATTTCCCTCTCTCTCTTTCTGTTGTTTCATTGAAATATATGATAATTAGGTTATTAGAGTCAAATACTAAATCTAATTTCAGTTGCTGCTTTTTCACAAGCAAATCAATTCATTACACAAAAAAGGAATATCAAATGAGCATTTTTGCTGTAGAATAGATTGGGAAAATATTTAATTAAATGTGTCGACTCCACCTTGAGATTTTACTCTCAATTGCCTTTTATATTAATTAATTAAAAGCCTCATGCTAAAAAAGTCAATTTTTTACGCAGAAATGAAATTTCGATGATTTGTCGTGGTGAAGCAATTGCAATAAATATAATAGCACTATCTCGCACAAATTTCTTTTCTTTAGCTCTGACCTGAAATTTGATCACGTTTTGAAATTCTTTTTAGAGCTGTTATTGCCTTGTTAATTATTATAAAGAAAAAAAATCATGTAATTTTTTTTCTTTTTGTACTCTATTTAGTCATACACGGAGAGCTTGTGTACGCAATAACCATGTGATATTTTAATTTGTAAATTGAAACCATTTTCGACATTCTACGCCACCTTACCTCGACACAATCTCCTTCTCTTTTTTCTTCTTCTTCTTTTTCTTTGGTGTTTGATTTCCGTATAAAGAAATTAAATGACTTTTTTTGCAATATATTATATTGACCTTAGTATGAAGTTATATGTCGCAAGTCACTTTCAATAGATAGTCAGTGACATCAAAATCTCATTTTTCTCCCTGTACACTCATCCGTTTTGTAATAATAGCAATAACAAGAAAAGTTGCAATTGTGCACTCGCCACAAATACATAAAGAAAGATAGAGATTGATGACATTATTATTATTCTCGTGACATTGAACATTGCAAATCGATTTATGAAGAGCGCTAATGTAGCCTCAACGATTTCTTTTTATGGCTAGTCATTAAACTTATGTAGTAATCGTAGACTTCTTCAATTGAGGATAATAGAGAGCATTACATAAAGTATCAAAATTTTAAAACAGACATAACGTCGTCATGAGTCAATTTACGATGTTTTTATGTAGCATAAACAATGAATGAAGAAAACCTTGAAAATAATAAAAAGAAATGAATCAAAAAAAAGCAGACATAAAAAATAAATCAATATCATAAGAGAAAAAAAGTAAAATAAATAGTGATTTAAACCATAACAACTGATTTGAAAATGAAAAAGAGAGGGAGGAGTAGTAATCGGAAATAAAGTTTACCTTTTTGAAGTTTTTATTTCTTCTCTCCGTTTCTTGTTTGCCACAATAATAATAAAATGAGTGAATGAGCAAGACTATTGAACTCTGTTTATATTTGGTGCTGTTAACTCAATTGGGAAATCATTGTGTCGTATTATTGAAAATTGATTCAATTAAGTTTTCATAATTTAATCGTTGCTCTGTGGGCAGCCAAGAGGCTTGTTTTTATGAGTGTAAATGAAATCAAAAGCCATAAGATTCATTAAAAGTTCTCTCTTGAATTACCAGGAAATATCAATTCTTCATGCATTGCATAAAGCTCTATAAAATATCATTTGAACATCAGTGTAGGATATTTTGGATGCCAAGTTAGACTTCTCTTATGAGAGTTTTGTGAATTGCTGATGCCAAATTTCATGCCACGTGTTTGTTTGATTCTTATCCATATTATATTAGATTCTATTCACACGTACGCTCTTATGCCTCCAAAATTACATCCGATTCACATAAAGAACAATGCCAAAAGGAAAGGAGAACCTTGAAGTGTTTCCTCTTGCTTCTTTAACAATGTCTTAATTTTCTTATTATCTAGCACACCCAAAAAGGTTTCACTCATTGCTTTTCCTTCAATTTCCTCTCAAAATAAGGGTGCAGATGATGAGAGATGTTCCTTTAAGCTACTAGATTGTGTGAAAAGAACCTTTCTTCTACCTAGAATAACAATCATAGAAAAACATTACAAACAAACGTTTCTCAAACTCTCAGAATATTTAGGATTACAAATTTGATGTGTAAATGAAAAATAGATGCTATAAAAACAATAATCCAAGGAGATAAACACTTACATGAAAGAATTTCGCTTTTTTCGCACCATTTAAAATAACATAATGTTGCATCGAAATGTAAACAAAATATTGTTGGAAATTCTTTTATCAGAAAATTGATGATGCTGAATCTTTCAACAAGTATAGTAATATATCTATAATCTATACTTAAGCTTTCCTTAAGATATTATTGTTTTCAAAAAGAGAAATTAATGAAAATAAAATTAAAATATTTCTTTGTTTATGTCACACGATTGTAAGCAGCATTTCAGAATGTGTCTGTCTCTCTGAATAATTCAACTTTTTAAAAAGTCGTTAAAATCTAAAATTTTCTTTCTTCTTATATCACCATAAAATAATCAATTTTCTTCTCTGTCATTTCATGGTTGAGAATGAGCCTTAAAAGTTTATGATAATGGTTCCCAGAACAGATGCTTCTACTCATCATAACAGCGTCATTCTGCCTCAATATGAAAAAGAGTTTGAGAAGGAAAAAGCTTTGCATAATTCCATTATTATTATCAATATTACAGCATTCACTCAGATTTTTACATAATTTTCAATTTCACTTGAAAGAAATGAAAATATGGAAATTGATTGCGTCAAATTGAGTAAGCAAATGGCTAAATAAGAGATTATTATGGGTTGTGATGTGTGCGTCCCGGTAATAAACATAATCATATTTAAACTAACAACAGAGAAACATTTTCTTCGAGTTAATTTTGTTTTTGTTCGAATAATTTACATTTTTTGCGTAAAACGAAAACAACGTCGATAGTTAGCGCCATGCGAATGTGTGAGAGAATAAATATTGTTAGCTGTTGACTGCTGCTATTGAAATAGAAAGTAGATCAATTAGCAAATATTTTTTTTTCGTGTGGATAATGCTGGACTGCTTCTTTCTTGCCAAAAAAAAAAGCCTTTGTTATGACTCAATTTTTGTGGGTCAATTTTATTCACTCTCTCGTGGTGAGCATGTGCTTTTTATTATTTTTTGGGATTTCTTTGATAATTGCTTTGTTACATTTCAAGTACTAATGTGATGTCATCAGAGTGACTACATAATTCGCATTTCGCCATGGAAGAGTGTTAAAAATTGATTGAAAAATTTTCTCACTTTTTCTATCGATATATTTACATGCAAAATGAAATTAATTTCAGTCTATTTTATGCGAAAAAATAAAATGAGATTAATAAAATCCAATTTTTACTTTCAATTGAAAAAAGAGTACATCAAATAATTCAATCAGCAAAAAACTTTTTTAATTTCATTTTTTGCAATTCAAATAAATTTTTTTTGTTTCATTCATACATCGATGGAGATGGATTGAAAGTGCAATACACTCGAGCGCATACACACACGCCCAATCATTCGTCTGTCGAAGTTTAATTGAATATTGCTCTGCAAAACTGTGATTGGTAATAAATAAATTCAAATTTGAATCAAGCATTCGACTCCTTTTGTCTTACTCTATCTCGAAATTGAACAAAGGCACTCGAGATTGAAGAAGCTCTTAGGAAATTATTCAAATTTTCTACTTCGATTGATGTTTTTGAATTGACCTCACTAACGATTGCCTAATTTGTCTGCTCGTTGAAGGTGAGCTACAATTCAAATTGGTATGCTATGCTAAATTATAATTGCAATAAAGAAACAATACCTTCAAGGCAGTAAAAACTCATTAATTTTCATATCAATCTGAAATTCTTTCCTTATCCTGTCATCATCAGTAGTCGTTAAAAATTTATGTCAACCATTGTGAACCTTTTTTTTATGAATCTCTCACAAACATTCAATTTTGTTTGTAATAAAAGACCATTTTTCGCCTATTGCATCAAAATCTTGTGAATTTTTTTCATTCAACAATATCCGATGGCATGTCTATTAGCTTTTTGTCTCAGTGTCATGCGGAAGTGGAAAAACAACATAAAAAATTCGCCAATCGAATTTAATCACATTATTTTGATTCTCTCAAGTCATCGTTAAACAACGCAAATAAACGAAAGTAATTGAGTCATGTTCCGACAAATTGACCATTATAGTGATAGGAAATCAATTACTTTTTTACCACTTCAATTTGATTGGGTTAATGACATCATTTTAGCAGACATTTAGCGGTGCTTTTTACTATTAGTTTTCACTTTCAATGATTTCGCACGACTGCCGCTAGCAGCCGCTGTATGCGAGCTTATCATAATGAAAAAACTCGTAATAACAATAATTCATTATGAGCTGCACACAAACAATTGTCTAATGTGTGCGTATGCAATGTAAGTAAAATTGAATTGCATTATGTAGCACATATTGGAGACCCAATTTTCATTTCGATAGACACAAACAATGAGAAATAAAAAATTAAACCTCAACTCATTTCGCTTTTGTATAAACTATCAGCTAAAATTTATTGCTGCATTTGAATGTTGCTCATATGTTGTGATATTGCAAAACAATAGACACTAATTTATCATTTTTTTCCTTTCCTGCAAATGAAATTCATATGCATGTGAGAATGGGCTTCAATTTATGTAGATTAAGGTTATCGCTCGTATGTTAAAAGGGAAAAAGGGGCAAAAAAAGTAGTCGTTTTATTGCTTTGCATTCAAATTTATGCTTTATTATTCAAATTAAGCCATTAATCGATATGATGGTAGAAAAATTGATGGGAATTGGAAGATCAAACTCAAGTAAAAATGTGAATATCAGAAATAAAACGTAAAAAGCCACACAAATGACGCCCGTTTTCTTATCTAACTTAAATCTATTGATGCTGAGTAGGAGATAAAAAAAGGCGAGCGTTGCGAGAAGCGAAATTGCCGAATACGTGATACCAGTTGAATTGAGCGTGATCTAGAATAAAAATACCTCTTTATTATACATAAATCTAATCTTCTATATCTATTCAGCTACTCACTGAAGGTTGTCCTGAAATCAATGGTACAATCAACGTTTTAGCTGACCATGGTAATCCTAGACAGAGTAAAATGTCATAAATGTTGGCACTAATTGCATTACTTAGTCCAACATCAGCATTTCCTTTCATAGCTGCTATCACAGAGTAGACAGCGTCAGGCATTGATGTGCAGGCTCCTAAAAATATCATTCCCATAATGCTATCTATAAATGAAAAAAATTAAAGAGCTTTTACTTTAATAAGCAAGTGAGTAAACATGCGACTCCATATGTGCGGCAAAGGTAAATTGAGAGATAATTCATTGTGAGCGTTGCTAAATTACTTTTCTTCACGACACATTCTTTTTTACGAGAAATTTATCAGAGCATGATTAGAAATAAAAAAGAGACAACAGTTGGGGATTAGAAGATGTGATATAATAGAGATAAAGCGCATTTATGTTTTAATTTTTATTAAAAGCGAGATAAGAAAAAGTTTTCAAATTTTATGTTTGTTTACATTTTGAAATTAAAAATTAAATTTAATTTTTCAAAAATATTCTAAGGAAATGGACAGTCAAAAATGTATTAAGGAAAGCATTAAGTAAGTTTTATTAGATTGCCATAGATTCTCAATCAATTATTTCGCTCAATTTAACAAAGAAAAAACTTTCCAGACGATGGGTAGGTTTTTACTTACCAACATTAGCTATCATAGACGCAATAAGATAGCTTAGAGACAATATCCAAGCAACACAATTGATAAACGAAAGAATATAAAAATTGCTAAAGCGACGACAGTCTGGTATTGAGCACCACAATATAAAAGTAATTGGCCAGCGTATGATATAGATGAGCATATTAGATTCTTTTGGCAATTTCCAAGGGCTTGTTGCGCATTTATCATGAAGATTAAATTTATCATCTTCCTCACTCAATTTCACTTCTAACTCATTATTGCTATTAATGTAATTGTACTTGTAGTTGTCTAATGATTCAGTTCGTTTGAAGAGCGGAGTAATTTCCGTTACTTCATCAGCAAAACTGTGAGCATAACAAGAAACCTTCAAAAATTGAATTTTAATATTTTGCGCTACGAGCCGCATCTTTTTCGACATTAAATTGCTGCTATACATGACTGAAACGAATGAAAAAAGCGAATCGACGCTTAGTTCGAGTGATTTGAGAAATTTGTGCAATGATTTACAGGCTAAATAGATGAAATATCCAGCAAGCATCAGGGCGGCTTCGTTCCATACAATTTGATGGTCATAAATCACTGCGATGAGACCAACAATAGAGAGAGCATAGAAAAAGCAGTCACGGCTAAGTAGAAATACATCTACTTTGATTGCCGAGCATGCAAAGAATCCACAGCATGCAGTAACTACCAGTACATTGAAGACGGTTGATCCCACAATAGTCCCTATACCAATATCGCCTTCCGTAATGAATGTTGACACGCAACTGATACATAACTCTGGCGATGAAGTTGCCATTACCATAATCGTTCCTGCTGCCAGCTCGTGTCTTATTTTTAACTCTGTGAAGCCATAAAGAAATCGGGTTAGGTTCAAATGAAAATTTATGCGAAGCCATAAATTCACTGTTCGTTACATACTATGGCAAAAGATATGAACTGATGCGATGAAATATTCGTCACATATTATGGCTAACATCCAAAAACAATAGCATGACAGTATGGTATGCATAAAGAGTCTAAAGTTTCTTCTTAGCATGCCATCATTCTCATATTGTTTTTCGTCACTTAGTGTGAAATTGAGAATCGCACGTTCTTCCTGCATATTATCGCTTTCTATTGTTGCTACCTGTGAAGCATCATGCTGCTGTGATTGTATGAAACTCAACTCTTCACGTGGATCATGATGTGCGAGTAGCTTGCGTCTTACTGACGTAGAAACTTCTGGTCAAAAACAGATCATTTACAATTAAACAATGAAATGTTACGTACCGTAAGACTTATCATGATGTCTGTCTATGTTACTATTACTAATACTGTCATCACTTTTATGATTTACAACAAAATAATTTAAAAGTAAAACAATGAGACATGAGAACAACACGAGTGTCATACAAAACTCAATTCGCCCATACATTTTCATTTAAAAATAAATAAATCTTAAAATAGTATTAAAAAGAAATTTTTCACAGCCATAATTGACGTAAATATTGCACTCGTGTCATTTTCATCCACACTTCATCATGATCGATTTCTTGTGACACCCACGATAATAATATAAAAAAAATTATATGGCACACACAATACACGATGAGCCTCAATGGCTCATTGATTTAATGACACTTTAAACTTATAATGGAATACTGAAATCGATTCTCACAAAGTGTCATCTATTTATACTGACAGAGACACATCGTACAGAGACTATATGAAATATTGATGCCCTCATTCTTTTTCCTTTTTGTTGTGACTTATTTTACTGATAACATGAGAAAATAACGAACTTTTTCAATTTGAAATTCTTTCTTAAAATTTTTCATTTAGGGGGAAAATCGTTGTGACAATAAAATATCAAAAATGTTGAATTAAGGACCTAGTACAACTTTTTATAATCATTTTTATTATAATTCATAAAATTTGAAGGTATAAATTGTAAATAAAAATGTTTTAAAAGAAAGATATTGCAGAACGGCCAAATCTGCCAAAATTTTAAAATCTTTTATCATAGTTGTTTTCCCCTGATTTTACCTAAAAACTTTTTCATTTATTTTATCATTAAACATGTTAGCCATGAATTCATGTGTGTTAGACATATATTTCAGAAAAGTGAAATTTTGAATAGTAAAAATCTGTTACTCTCTGACCTATTTGAGTTAAATAGTAACAGTACACACACATACATTGTTCCATCATTATCGCATGAAATGTAAACAAAAGAGAAAAGAGCGAGTACCTAAGGAAAGAAGAAAAAAAAAAACCGGCAAAAACGAGAGAATACATTCTTCTGATGATAAGAGGAGAATTTTTTTATTGTTTACAATTTTACTCAGAGTGCCTTTCGATCCCTTTTTACTCTGCTCTTGTCATTCGATGGGTGTGTGATTTCTACTGTCGATGACTCAAAATGAAATAAGAAGAAATTATGCAATTTGTTTTTGTGATTATTGTCTTGTTTTCAACTTGTGTTAGCATCTTTTATACTACAATTGTTATGCATATTAATCTTTTGCATGGAAATTCATTTATTATTAAGATGTGAGCGATTTTTCTTTTTGTTTCATAGGTCACATTCACAATAGCAGCATAAAAATCTCATCTTTATTTTTTATCATCACACAGCATAAATATAAGACGAGATAAGCTTAAGAAATTCATAAATACACATGATAGCGCGTAGGAGATGAAAGATGATTGTGTGACATGTAAGATGGGAAATGAAGAGAGGAAAAATGTCAAAGGAATAGAGATCCATTTCATTTTCATCATTTATCAATTTTACATGTATAATAAGGAGATGTTCATGCATGATGAGATGAAAATCTTCAATTGAGTTGTTGATAAACCATAAATCCTCGCATATGAACTCAATGAGACTTTTTCATATATGCATTCAGCCATTCGTTTACTTTTATCTCATCTCCTTTTTATATTATTTGCTATATGAAGCAAAGAGCCTTATTTTGCATGCATGAATACTCTTTTGAATAGGAATTGAAGAATTTGCATTATGTGGCATATCTTTTTATTTGTTTTGTCTTATTCACACGTTTTTATAATCTTTCTTGATGTGTGCTTTTCATAGTCATTGAAATAAACTTGGTTTAATATTTTAGCGCCTCTTTTTACCTTCTTTAAACTCAACCCAGTTTAGAGGGATATGAATCACAAATAAAGCCTTGATTCCAGCACTATTTTGAATCATGGTATTAAAATGTTGATTAAATTTACATATTTCACGCCTTTCTTTCTTTCGCACTTTAATTTGACACAAATGAGATTTTTTTCTTCGCATTTCATGAAGCTTTCGTGTGAAAAATTTCAACTTGATTAAAATTCTTCATATTTAATTTTCTATTCTTAACATAAAAACATAGCACGGAAAAAAGTGTACAAGAAAAGGTGTGAAATACAACAACAGCAATAGACAAGTTTTTTCTGCATCAGCATAATGATACAAAGCGAGCAAAAAACTTTATTTTGTACAGATTTAAGTAAAACTGTGTGATAGTATGCACAGAGCAATATCTTGATCATATATTGTGACATTTTGAAGCTTTGTCGAGTGTTAATATAAAAACTACATTGTCGACTGCAATAGTGAATCTTTTTTATCCTTTTTGAAAAAAATTTCTCATTCTATCTCTTGCGTGTTGATAGAAAGTGAATGAAAGTTCAAGATGAATGAACTTAATTTTTTAATTACAATGCACTTGAGACTTGAAGTTTTTTCATTGTAAAGAAGCACTAGAGAATTTTTTAATTATGCACAGCATCATTATCTTAAGTGCAAGACTTGTGAGAATCTTCAGAAATTTTTATTTAATTGAAAAATGCTCACATGTTGATTTCGCTAAAAATATTTTCAAGAATTCATTTGAGTCTACCAAAAACTCTTAAAAGATTACAATTGACGTTCATTAAATTTTTAAATTGCATATCTAATCTTCGTTGGCATCTAAATTTCATTGTTATGAAAATTACAATTTTATTATAGTAATGAAAATATGGAAGTAGCTGCAAGAAGTACCCAGCTAGCTAGCAAATAAAAAATTTTAATCATATTTCCTCTCTCATTCTCAGTTGGTAACTTATGAGAAATTACAATTTCCTTGTGTATCATTACTATGCCATGAGAAAATGAGATAAATAAACACACAACAAAAGAGTACAGAACACAATGGGAATTGCATTTTGCATAACGAGTAGCAGCAAGAAGCATACAAGCACAAGAAAATGATACTGAGATAATGTCTTGAAGTAAAAATAGCTTTTTTTAACATCGACCGGTAGAATATAAGTGAAGATTTAATTCAATTAATTCTGAAGAAATGACAAGACATAGAAGTGTGCAAAGTCAAGCTTAAATTACTTGGAAATCTCTTCACTTATGTTGCGGCATAATTGAATCATTAAATTGAATTTGCAGTCGCTTTATATAGAAGTAGAATCAAATTACAACATTTTAATATGATTTATGCATAAGAATGAAGCACAAGGGCTTCATATGTCATTCTTGTTAGTGCTGCTCGATTTAATTTACAGGAAATAGTCATAGCAAACATTTTGCTCTTTCCATTGAGCAGAGATCGGTTTATAAGACAAAACGATGTTCATGCTTCACATGAATCTTAGTGAGATGAACAAGCGTAATCGGAAGCCTCACGAATGGAATAATATTTTTTTTGTTTTTAGAAAATATGGCAAATTACTTTAATAACAATATCATTCACTGTATCGCATTACAATTTCATTCAACGATTCGTAACTGTCGATAAAAACATTGAATCTTTCTTGTATGCACGGAAATTATTTTTAAATTGATGAATTTTTATTTAGGAAAAGAGAGAAACGAAAAGAAAAGTGAACGAGACTTGAAATTGGAGCAATTTTTAATGAACTTTCACTATCTCTGTGTTTGATGGTTTCATCTTCATTTTCTAAACGATAATGTTTCTTCTTTAGCAAATCATAACTGTGTTTTGTGCTCCTAAGGAAATAAAATTCGAATTTTACGAGTATTTAACTTTAGGAAATACAATGAAAACTTCTTATTACTAATTGGGTTCATTTTGCAGTAATTGCCGCATTCTGAGCTTTTTACACGGTATTGTATGTGATAATATACGGACATTAGCAAGCATTTATGATTCAATTGTGATTTATAATTTTATTGACGAGTTTTTAGCGAAAAATTCATACATTTATTTACTCTATGTAAATCATTCATTTTCATCAACAAATTTTTATTTGCAAAGTGCTTTATTTCTCTTCTCTTTAATTAAATGAGTTTAAACAATAACAAAAGCTAAGTTTTATGTTTCAATCACCATATTTATGTACTTAACTTCTAATTTCTTCATAACAATCAAAGCGGAGATTATATTTTACGAAAATAAAAAAAGTTATGAGCAAGAATCAAGTTGTGTTTGTTTGCGGTTGGAATTAATCATCAATAATCGTTTAAAACAAATCAATGGGTTTTGCCACACTGTTGGTGGTTCATTCAATCGACTGTAAAAAGAAACAAACTTCGAAAATCCCTCGATTTGTGCACATTTTAGCAAAGAATATCTCATGGTAATTATTAAAAAATTATTAACGTGTAATTTGATTGAAATTAACGCACTCAGCTCATTATGACAGTCTTTGAGGAATTGAAAATTTTCCATGGACTTTAATTAGTATTTTTTTGTTTGTTACACAGTAAAATTGACATTGCTGGAAACAAACACTGAATTAATTATCAAGTACCATGTTTAGTTTCCCGAGCAGCACAGCGCGACTCCGACTGTAATATGATCGTTGCTGCTGCTGCTGCTTTGTTTTAACTTTATTCCAAAGATCTAAGTAAATTTTAATGTCAAACGATTGTAAAAAGAAATATTTCTATTGTGTGCAAAAAAAAATCATTTAAGAAACGCCGAATGGGTTGGATAATACGAGAGAGTCAAACCACAAAGATTATTCACCTTTCTGTACATAAGTAAGGTTAATGTCACTCGAAGACATTTCAATTTGAGAAATTTTCTGCCTGGCAATTATCAATTTGCCATTTTTCTGTTGTAAATCACTTTTGAATGAGATGAGTCAGTATTTGCTTTTGACATTATCTAATTGCTTTCACTTAATGTTGTAAGAGAGAAAGAACGAGAAAGTTTTTATCACAAAAAAATTTTTTAAATTATGGATAGCAATGAAATGATGGCATCATGTCATCAACATCATTTGTTATTCTTAAGTCTACTTGCTATAATTGAATTTTCAGTCATTGATTGAAGCTTTCTTCACTCTCGTAATTTGTCAAAGTGTGAAGCGACACCACAATTATCTAGGTATGGATATACATGAATCATTCTTCACTACCAAAATTTTTTCTCATTACATCATCACTTCTTTTCTCTCTTTCTCCCGCCTTGGCATGTGCTAAGCCCACATTAAATTATATTAGAAGACTAATTTTAATTTTTTTATTGTACCATTGTTCATCGAAAACATTTTACATCGTCATCGTCATGCACACTCTATCTATTTATGTATCTATCTAGTTAGGCTTCTTTTGACACTAATTTTTATTCGCAATGAAACAATGAAGATGAGTTTGAATTACTCACGTAATATTCGATGAGTAATGAAATTTCTTCATATTGTTATAAGAACTAAGACTTGGAATATGTTGAAGAATAAAAAACAAGATCATTAATTTTTTTTAATCACAAAAGCTGTTCCTTATATTAGCATGGAGAAAAAAGTTTTTTAATTGGCATAAAATTTGTGCCAATAAAGCCCAGACGAGGACACTCGAAAGAAGATCACGAAAGATCATGATAAGATCATAAGAGATCATAAAAGATCGCACAAGATCATTAAAGATCATTTAAGATCACAAAAGATCACACATTTTTGTTTTTGATAAAATAGACATATTTCTTTCAAATAAAATGATTTAAAATGCTCAAGAAAAGCTTATGCTATCATATTTTATCATTATATAGCAGAATATTGCAGTTTAAATGCTCATTTAAGCAGAAAATTAAAATTTTCTTTTTTGTTTACATTTTTCAAAAGTTTTATATTTCAAAACAAAAATTCAAACTTCATTTTTACTTGATTTCTCAATGAATAAAACGTTTTTACCAATAAAGAGAGCATAAATTAGATGGTAAAAGCTATTTCCTAGTGAAATTTAGTCAGAAAATGTACAAAATTACAAAAATTTTGAAAGATCGAAAGATCATAAAAGATAAAAGATCATAAAAGATCATTAAAGATGATTGAGTGTCCTCGTCTGGAATAAAGCATAATTAAGAGTCCTAAAAACAAATTTTATTAAACTCAGAAAACTGTATATGGCGCTTATAAAACTTTTTTAACACTTATAAGTTTGCTTTTTAGGACTCATAACTGTGCTTTATTGACACACACTTTATACCAGTTAAAATTTTTTTTTCTCTGAGTAGAAGTAATACGGTTGTAACCAAAATAATATTTTAATACACTCAACACTCTACAGAGTTTTAATAATTGTTGAATTTAAAAAAACTACGCAATTAAATTCACAAAAAGCATATTTGTGTAACATTGTATACACAACAAAATCATTTATGCTCGCTTAGTGGCAAAAAAAATGTTTTAGGGAAAAACCTTTCAAAAAGCGTAGCGAATCTGCAACATTTGCTTGTTGACTGACTCATTAATAAAGAAATCTCATTAAAAATTGCTAACAATTTTTTTTCTTTCTTTTCTCCTAATCTGTTCAATGTGTGGGCTGGTTTCGTTCATTAAACAGTGAAGAAATTGAATAAATATAAATAATGCTGTTGTAAAAATTGGAATAAACTTTTCTCCACCCAAATAATGACTGATGCCGCACGGAGATTAAATTTTCTTCTTTGACTTCAAAAAAAGAAGCTCATTAAATGTTTAATCAACGCTCGATGATACCCACGCATTAATTTATATTTTTAAATCTGCCAAAAAAATTTTATTTCTATGTAAACTCTATTTTTGTCGCTTGAAAAAATATTCTTTACGTTAAATCTGACAGCGAGCAATAGTTTTCCAAACAAGAATGCGATTCATGTCCAAGAAGCATTAGGAAATAGTGAAAATAACAAAAACTGATTCATCAACAAGACAGGAGTAAAAAGTGGCACGCAATATAAGACGATGATGAATCACAACACTTCAAATAAAGCAAGCATCAACGGACTATAAAGATTCAATGTCGGAAACAATGAGTTGCTACCTTTTCGAGTTATTCAAAATTACTCGCGCCTAAAATATTTTTTTTTGTTTGTGCCAGGCCCTGATGTGATGAGACCAAATTGAGCTTGTCTCATTTCTTTATCATCAAGTTTCTTCCATTAAATTATATTTTTTATATTCATTAACTTTGCTCGTTAGGTCGTTGTTAATGAAGTAAATAAATTAAAAATTCTTTGCACGCATCACTCGGCAGTGATAATAGTCAATGCTTTTTGTTGTGTTTTATTGTTTCACTTGAGTTCTCTCTCTCTTCTAACCTAAATAGCAATCTTTTGACTACCTTTTTTCATGCCTCATGACTGATTGTTCGATTGCTTCTTCTTTCCTCGTATAACTTTGTCGGTAAATTTTTTTTGCTTGCTAATTTTTCTCGGTGGACCAAACATTTACAAAAAGGTAGTTATGCGCATATATGTAATGTGTGATGAATTGCATAATTCGCTTAAACTGACTTTCATTTACGTTACACATGATTAAGTTCTCTATATTATTTTTTCTTTTTCACTTACACTCCCCTTGCGGTTAACTTGTCCTATTCTTTTTTTGTGTCTATATATGCAGCAGACACAATGCAAATTTTTTCTTTTTTCTTTCATATATGTGTCGAGTATATGAAAAGTGAAATTCAATACATCATGTATGTTTAGGAAATTTAATAATCATCATTTTATAAAATGAACTTCAATTTTAATTAGCACATATCCATCATGTTTACATCAATCACTTAATATTTTTGGTTAATCAAAGAAAAAATTGAAATGAAAGTAAAATTGTTCAAATGATGATTATTATGATGTTATAAGGCACGTAATATGCAGAATCATGAGCGAGAGTTTAATAATTGAATAATAAATCATTGAGAAGTTTTCTAAATAGCAGATATATTTTACATAATTGAGTACAATTCAATAATTTAAAATAATTTTAAGAGTAAACACAAAGAATTAATCAAATGTTAACAAATTAATATGACTTAATAATAACACTGCTGTGCTAAAATGTTTGTTCAAACATGGAGTGTAAATTGCGTCATATGATATTGATTAATTGAACTTGTGAGCTCAATAAAGAAATTCTCAATCTTAAATTTTAAACGAAAAATAAAATTTATAACCAATATCCATGAAAGACCTCACACTGACATTGGAGACATGTACAAGAAGAGAGAAAATACCATAACCGAATTTCTGTTTAAAAAAAAATCAATTTACTCAATTTGTTTAATTTTTCAAGTATTACGCAATATCATCATACAATGCCTTAGAAACTCAAACTGCTCTCAGTTTGAAATAAAATTCATTATTATTAACAATAAAATTGATTTAAAAACCACACAGAATTACAATAAAATAATGAATAAAATGTTATTGTTGCTTCTCACACCTACAGGAAACACGTCAAAAAAAGAAACTGCTTCTGCTCATAAGCAAAAAAAGAAAGAGATGAATAATAAATAGAAAAAATTTATTTTTCGGACCAAAAGCTTGTCATTCAAGCAATATATATTACAAACAATTTAAATCAATTAACAAGTGCTTGATAATTGCATTTATAACTCTATACTCATGTACTCATGTAAAAATTCATTATCGATTCATTGCAGATAGTCAACCTGACGCGAAACACAGTGCATAACAGAATGAAGACATTTTATTCGTGGAATCATTGGTTTTGGATAACAACAATTTGGCTCGTCTTCATATCATCACAACAACAATCAACTCAAGCAATGCCAATTCCATTTTCATCACTTGAAACCATTTCAACATCGCTCAAGTCAGCACTCGTGCAGAATGATAATTCATTTCAGCAAACAAACGATCAACAGAAAATTGCGAGCGGTAGCAAGACAGCTAATGCTGCTCCAATGCCCTTTGAGACTTCTGACACGGATGATCTTCACGGTGGCGCAAGTGAGCTAGAGTCTGAGAAAGTGGCCGAATGGCTTGTAAAGCCAAAAGTTAAAAACGAGACAATTGCAGATAAGCCAAAATTGGTAGGAATTAAATTAGAAAAGAACGAGAACATTCCAAATGATGATCCAAAAGTCGTTAAAGCATTCACACTCGCTAATGTAAATAGTACAAATGCAACAAATATAACACTAATGACAACTGCGGCGACAACTACTTTGCTAACAAGCGTTTCTACGACCGAGTCCAATGTCATGTCGAGGTGAGACAAATAAGCTTTTTTTCACTCATAGATTTAACAAATTTTTCTCTATCACATACAGCTCAATAAAGACAACAACTACGCAAACGACAAAATTAGTTCGTGTTCAAGAGCCAACTTCGTCATTACCACCAATTGACGAACAACAGCAGCATATTCTTACAGTAAAATCACTAAGCTTATCTAATGATGTCACTGAAAGCAATCAAAGTGATATGAATGATACAGTGGAAATTGTAATGACTGACGATGAATCAATTGCCACGGAAATTGCAGAACTCTCAGAGCGTAAGTCAAAAGGACTGTTGGGATTTAGTGAAGAAGCAAAAGTAGTGAATAACATAAGCTCCAGATCAACTTTACAAGTGAGCCAAAACTCTATAGCAAATAACGATGATCGATTATCATCGGAAGCTCTCTTCGACACTGACACTGATAATGGTGGAATAAAAATGAATGCAGGAATAATTTCTATAATTTGTGTGGGCATCATTGGGTCCTTATCAGCATTCAGTATTATGTTTGTATATGTTTATCGTAGAAGATTTCTTAATAATCCTCCTCAAGCATTGAGTGAACCAGACAGTAGTGGCTATATTGACGACAGTATAAGGGTAAGGATATTGCTTACTTGTGTATAATATTATAACACATTCATGATTTTCTTATCTTTTTCTTCCGTCTTTCACAATTTAGGACAATTCGGATGAACTCTATAGCTTGGACAACGATTCTTTCCTCAATTCACTCGAGGCGATGACTATACAAAATTATTGGACCGACAGCGTAAAGCATACTAAGCTTTAAGTGAGAGGGTGGGAAAATATTACATTTCCGAACAAATAAAAAAATAAAAACAAGATTTGCGTTTTAAAGCGAGAATCAAAGTAGATACAACTTTTTGTAGATTACAATTAAGTATTTAATGACTAAAAAATATCGATAAAAATAATATCAGAGGAACAAACATTGTAAAGACATATTTTATAGATTTTAGAGTTTCGAAAAATCTCTACTCCTTTGAATAATTACCTACATACATGATCATGTAACTTAAAACCATTATATTTAAACAATTAACGGTTTTGCAATTGGAATGAGAAAATCTCAATTTTGAGATAATTGTTTTCGAAAGATGTGATGTGATTAATGTTTTATAGACATAGAAGAAGTTAGGTACTTACATATTATCATGTAACTCGGACTAAAGAAGTAAAAAATACATATTTGTGTACATATTAAAATTAATAAATGTGTAATGAAGGAATAATAAAAGAAATTATTATCGTTGAGAAATTAGTAACATGCGCGTGTTTATACCTTTATTTAATTGCCATTTTTTTCAGCTGCTCTATTTCATGCACACCCTTATTTCGTCATGTTTTCTTTCTGTATATTCAGAATGTTTTTTTGTACTTCTACATTTTTTATTTTTCATCCAGTGGATTGTTCATAATTAAATTCATATTAACACAATAAACAATTAAGCGAGATTTTGTTAATTATGAAAACAAGTTGAGAACAATATACAACAAATACTCAACGACTTTTTGAAATTCAAAAAAATATTCAAAATTAATAATATCGTTAAAATAAAGAAAAGCAAAATCTGACAGTAAATTTTTACAAGGGTTATAAAAAACAACAAACACAAAAAATCGTACTCTTTAAAAAATTGTTTTAATTTAGTGTCTAATGCATTTATTTTTAATTATTAATAATGGGTGATGTTGAAGTGAATAAAGTTAATCCAAAAGAAGTATTGGATATAATATCTAATGCTTCTTTAAATGAGTTTTTGAAAAATGAAGAAAATTGTGAAGGCGACGACGATGTAGATTCGATATTCGATGAAATAACAAGGCTAGCATCACTAAGTGATGATAAATTTCGTGCTAGCGATGATAATAGAACAATTGAAGATATTCTTAAAGAGGCAGAAGCTTTGATTAATCTGCCGTTAGGAGCTTTGATGTCAAATAATAAATTGGCAGAAAAAATAACACTTTCGCAAGAAAGTACGCCTCATGAAATTAAAAACAACATCCTAGATCAATATGATTATTCAACAACAACAACTCTAAATGATGTAAGTACATTTATTCAATAGATTTATTTAGGTTCTTATGATCTTGCGACAGCTTTTGCAATAACACGAACGAAAGCAATTGATTCTTCGCCAGTCGGAATTATTTCCTTAGCTGGCAGCATAAAACCATATCGTCCTTCGTCTCGCAATTCAATTGTATACGAATATTTAAATTTCAAATCACCCTTCGCCCTAAAAACATGAAACATTCATTAACTGGACATTTTGAATAATTATATATGACTCACCAATCATCACTACCACCTGCTGCAGGATAAAGTGTGCTGCCCGCTGGCCCTACAGTGTATGTTCTTCCTTCAACATTTTTTATTGCGGCAGCTGCTTCTTTTGCAACGCTATCTAAATCTTGATGATCGGCTGGAACTTTTCTATCATAGCCCCAAGGGTATAATATATATTGACCATAGCTATGGAATGAGAGTGAAGCTTTAAAATTTGCTGCAGATTGTTTAAGAAAATCATCAACAGCTTTAGTCTCTGGTTCAGAGAAGGCTTTTGAGCCAGCAAAAGTTTCGGAACATGGTTGTTTCGATGCACCTTGACCTCCCCATTTATGACCATAATTACGATTCAAATCGACTCCACTGCAGAAAGTGTGGCGCCTTCTATTCTTCCTCCATAATCTATCATTACGATGCGTATATTCATAGCCCTATAAAATTTGTTTTTTAATATTAAAACTCGAATAGCGTGAAGAACTTACATCAGGATTCATTACTGGTAAAATATACCAGTCTATTGATTTTACATCTGCACTCTCGCTATCCCAATTCGCTACAAAATTATCGGCTACATATGTTACTGCTGCTGGAGAAATCCACTCACGTCTAAAAACACATAACTCGTTAATAATTTTAGGCAATAAAGCAATCTTTAAAAGAAACATACGCATGAATTCCTGCATCGATCCAAATTGCTTTATTGCTTGGATTTCCGTTGGATATTCTCAAAACTTTTAGCGGACGATTTTCAATAGATTTGCCAATGGTTTTTACGCTACATAAGTTGGGATACGATTTTGCCAAATAATCCATGTACAAAAGGATGTCATTTAAACGATGATAAGCTGTCCATGTCATCGGATGACCTTGTGCATAAAAATATTGTTAATTTCGAGACATAAATTTTATTGATTTAGTGTTCATCAAACATGCACTAAACAGGTCATTAAAATTTTTCATTCTCCTTCATTGATTCAACAACAAATCGTGCAAAGTATATTTCACCCTCAAAACTTTTTTCACGTTCTTTCTCCACCTTTCATAATCATCATCAAGGTTTTATTGTGTGTGTTATATGAACATAAAATTTAAAAATGCTGAGCAAGGAATTTTTTTCACACATTTAACATGCTCAATGAGTGGTGTTATTGTATTGCTTATATAGCTCTATAACTTATATTCTATTCAACAAAGCTATTGTTGTATCATATAACTACACTTTCCACGCAACACCTTGAACCCTCCTTTTTATTTTCGTTGAACTTTTGATCGCGCGCGCGAAAAATTGAAAATAAATTTTCATGGAAACTCAAAAATTATGCCGGTAAGAAATAATCGAGAAAGTTTTTTGGAGGGTTGAAAGAAGAAAATGAAAAATTGTGCATTTTAAGCGTCAGTATTAAGTTGTAGCTCGAAAGTATAAAGCAATTTTTCATTGTGTCTTACCATCACGATTTTGCCATGAGTCTATATCATCTAATGGTGGATTTTGACTTTCAATAGAATCCTGAACATCTTCAATTATCACTTCAAACGGTACTTGTGCTTTCTTTAAAAATTCTCTCGCATCATCAACAACTGATTGCTTAACAAACATATCGACATATGCATTTGATGCGTTAGCCATTTGTAAATTCCACATATTTGTTTGATATGTTTTTTGAAGTTCCGAAATAGCATTTTTATAATCCATGCCAGTGTAAGGAATTCGCCATAATTGTGCACCCGAGTAGCTTCTTCCTTCTACTTGTGATCGATCATTCTCGATTGGAATTTCTGGTTCAGTGTTAACTTCAAGTGGAATTGCTTCAATCACATCTGCATCAACCAAATCACTTAAGACAAAATGAAAGTTGAACAAAGTTATTGATAAGATAACTGAAAATTTCAACCACGACATAATGACGATTCAACAAGATCAAATTTACAACTGGGCTCTTTTATTTCTTGCGATGCTCATTTTATATTCGCGCAATAGCTATCCAGATTTTCGTTAGTGTTAACAAACTTCTTCTCATATTTATATGCATATACACATATTTTGTTATTGTGAATGAGGGAATGAGAGTGAAAAAGCCGAGAGAATATTTAATTAAGTAACCAGTTTCTTCCTAAAGTTCATTTCATTCATTTTGAATGTGTTGAATATTTTTTTATCACACATGAATGAAAAGAGAGAAAACACTCACTTGTAAGAAGGAAAGAGCCGTTAACTTTTCTTCTCTACTGTTTTTATTTATTTATTATTATAATCTTAATCGATGATGACGATGCGCCGGCTCAATAAGCGCCAATGCGTCACATAACATTGACTTTTTTGTATGTTAATTTTTCTTTGTATATTTTTTTTAAATAGGACGATACGAGTGATCGAACATTGTTGAACGATCAACTTGATACACTTGATTCTTGTCCATCATCACCTGATACTGTTTCAAGTATGAAGTCGAAAAAATCATCAAAGAGTTCTGGAAGCGGTAGTCGTAAAAGTTTAAGGAAGAAAATTTTAAAAAAGGAAAAAGAACTAGATGTTGAAGAAATAACAATTGAAGTCAATTCAAATGTTGAAAATGTGAATATTTTAAATTATGTTGAACAAAAAGAGTATGAAGAAGAAAAGAATCCAATAAGCAATGAGATTAATGAATTTGAAGAATTTATAAATGAAAATGAGAAAATTTTATGTGACAAGTCTACTGCACCTTCACCAACACATTCTATTATTTCGTCTGCTTCTTTTTCAAGTAATTGGGCACGCGAGCGTGAATTAGAAACTACAAATGAAAATTTGCAAGAGAAATTAAAAGATACTGAAGAACGTCTTCAAAGTTTAAGAATTCAATATGACAGTCTTTCTCAAGTCCATCGTGTCTTACGTGAAAATCATATGCAATTGCAGGAACAAAATGACAAACTCAAAATTGATTTTCAAATTGTCAGTGAATGCACAAATACTTTGAGGTAAATATATTTAAATTGAAGATTAAATTATTCCAAATATTGTTAATTCTTTATAGATGTGAATTGCAAGCTGCAAAAAAAGATAACGAAGCTGCAATTGAGATTCAAAAAATACTTCAGCAGGAGTTAGACGAGAATCGTGTCGATAAGAAAAAATTCCAAGACATAACTGAACGTGACTTAAAAACAATTCAAGATCTACAACGTCAAGTGAAGGAAATGGAGAGAATTCTAATGAGAAAACATCCTGATTCTGTGTCTGCATTGATTGTGGCAAGTCGTAGTACTGCACAACAAGATACATCACCATCAACTCGAAAATTACTCGAAGAAAGAATTGCTCAATTGGAAGCTGATGCAAAAGAGCAAGATAAAAAAGCACAAGGAATTTTGGCAAGTGTTCAAGCTCGCTTCAAGACTGTGCAAGCCAAGTATGAGACTCATATTCAAGATTTAGAAACACAAGTGTTGAGCTTGCAGCAGATCAATATGGAGCAATCAAAAGAACTTACTGCTCAAAGTTATGTCGCACCTGGCATTAATGAATCAACTCAAACACTTGATACTCCTGAACGTGAGACTATCGAACGCAGAACAATTGGCGTTCAAGTATCTTCTCCAACTTCCAATCCGCCGAGTAGAACTAACAGTTCGCAGTCAATTAGTGGCAAGAAAAATCAAAAAATTCCAACTTCTCAATCTGATACCTCAATTCAGCCTAAAACTGATGAACATTTATTGGCGACAATAAGAGGAATGAGAATAGAGCTTGCAATAAAAGAAAAAGCAGTTCAACGTTTAACAAGAGATCTTGAAGATTGTAAGAAGACGATTAAAAAGTTGCAGCGTGAACGTGATGCATATTTGAAGGATAAAGAGAAACCAGTAGCCACACCAAAGAAAACTTACAATCCAAATCACTACCAAGAAAATTCTGACTCTGGAGCATTGAAAGAAGCATTAGAGAAAATGAAAGTTATGGAAAATGATTTTAAATCACTTTATGAAAAGAGATTGAAAGATGTAAGTTATACAATTACACAAATGATTGAATTTAAAGAAAACTTTCTCTCTCTTATAGTTAAAGACACTTCAGAATGCTCATGAAAGAGAATTAAGTGCATGTCATGAAACTATTCGAATTCTTCAGAGTAGATTGGAAGAACAAGCAGTCAATATGAAGGAGAAAAGACGTGGTCCAATTGATTATTATGCCTTGAAGGCGAAGGTGAATTACTCATGAAAATGCTTCCTTATAGGAAGGATTATTAACACCTCTCATCATTAATATTTATTATAAGCTTTTCAAAACACAATTTCATTTATTTTTATATGTCTAATTTAAATAACACAAGAAATTTTATTTATTTTATATCTACAGAGATTAATGAGATTTATACTAATTTTATGCTTCTTTCTTTTTCACTTCCTCTACTGTAAAATATCTAATTTTGCACCTAATTCTCGATATAGAAAAAACGCTTTAAAACATTCAATCGAAGCAACAGATTAGGAATAAAGAAATTGGCTTTTATAAAATCGTAGTGCGATTAACAACAAGTAAAATTAAGACGCAAGTAAAAACAAAATAAGTTTTGTTACTGTTTCGTTTTATAATTTTCTTTTAAACATTCGTGAAAATGTTATAATTTCATAGAAGTATTTTTGGCACATCATTTAAATATGCCTTGAGATAATATTCCTAGATTTGTTGTTATATAAGTAACTTGCATGCTAAAATTAAAATTTGATTAAACAATTTTAAAATTTGATAATTAAGTTCCTTTGATTATCACATTTTTTAGGTAACAAATCTTGAAAAACGTCATAGTGAACGTGAAAAATCACTTCATCTTTTAATTGATGCACTGAGTAAAGGAAAAATAAATGGTATTCAGCAACAGAATATTAGCCTTTCACCAGACTCATCATCACCTTCATGCAGCAGTCCAGTTAATAAGAATTTGTAGAGATATTAATGTTTTTAATGTTGAAAGTAATATTAATATCGATAAATATTGTTAGTGACAATTGTAGGAGAAATATAATTTTTTAGAAATGCTCTCAATAATCCTACAATTTTTGATCTCAAAAATCAAACTTTTAAAAAAAATTACCAAAGATTTTCTCTCAATCTTTTAGCATGCAAAAGTTGTATGCAAAGCATTTAAAAATCAAATTCGTCCAAATTATGTGAAAAAGACAAATTATTTTCATATATAAAATTATCTTTGTTAGTTATAAGGAAAAATTTTTCGTTTTCATCAAAAGCTTAGTTTTTGTGAATGTAGTAGAGTAGCTTGATTGATTTGCACAAGTTATCACACTGGATTATGTTTTGTATTCCTATTCTTCATTCCATTTCAATTTTAGCTACACAAAAATTTATAAAGATTTTATTTGTTATCTTTCACTCTAAAGTAGTAGAAAAAATAAAATATTTCATTCCTGAAAAAAAATTAAAAATGATAGACGTGTATTATAAATTTAATTGCAGTTACCAACAAAATTGTTTTTCAGGATTATTATAATCTTATGAAGGCACTATATGAACATCTTATAGCTATAGTAGAAATCTACTTCAAGAGCTATTGAAAACATGGGGAAAATGTACAACCTGATTATAAAGTGATTCATAGAAAAGGGTAAAAATTTGAAAACGTTCAATTACAGTTCATCACAAGAGCATTATTATTGACACTACCTATATAAAATTGTTAGCGTGTATTTTCAATAAATCAAATATTGCGTGAAAAATAGGTAGACATTTCAAAAAAGCTTCCCCTTTAACAAATAGAAGGGTTAGCATGAAGATTTTAACGAGTAGATAAAAATGCATAACTTTTTCGATTCATTTTAAAAATAATTTATTAAAATTTTAAAGTCGCATTAAAAATAGGTAGGCATTATTAGATAAAATTCCTTAAATGATATTGTAATTTTTAACTTAAAATTTACAAAAAAAAGTCTACCGAAATGAAATAAGTCACAACTTAAGAGACTAAAATAATTTTCTAAAAAAGATTTCGAAGTTTTTTTAACTAAGCACTAGTCCCATTTTGTTCTCCATGTCCATTTGTGAGTCCATTTACCATGCAAGCTTTTCTTTTGAGATGATTGGAGAATTTTTGTTCTGAAGAAAAGACTTTTGAACAATGAGAGCATTTCGGTTCAATATCAAGATGCGAAAATTCGTGATATTTTAAGCTAAATTGAGATTTAAAAGTCTGTTGACATTGCTCACATTCATAAACTCGATGTTTCCTCATATGCAATGATAAATAACTTTTTATTGAAAATGTTTGATTGCAGTGCTCACAAACAAATTCTCCTGTATTCTTGTTCACTTTCATTTTACAATCTTGATTTGCATTAGCTATAATGAAAGAAATATTTATTTTAATAATTAATTTTAATCATAGAATGGATAAAACTCACCATAACGTGCTTTATGTTTCTTAAGTCTAAAATTAGTTTTAAATCGTCGATTACAGCGTTCACATTTGATGTACATAAATCCAACATGTTTTTCCTTCATATGAATCTTATAGCCCTTTTTCGTATAAATTGGTTCTTGACATTTTTCACAACGTTTAAAAATTCTGGGCTTACGTTTCACTTTCTCTTTATGATTCAGTCTCATGTGTAATTTGAATGCTTGTTTATTTTCTAGTATTTCATCGCATTTATCACATTTTCGTCGTCGAATACGTTTTGTTTTAATTCTATCTGGATTGTGATGAATGAAAATATGTTTTTTAAGATCATGATTGCGTTTGCCTGCATAAGGACATAAGGTGCATTGAATTGGCTTATCTTCTGTGTGAGAATACATATGAGAACGTATCAAAGATTTCGCTCTAAAGCTCTTTGCACATAGATCACAGACTAATGGCTCGCCTTTTATACTATTACGTATTCGTTGTCGTGGCTTAGCTAATTTATCTGTATCTATATTGGTGGTACTAGTTCCAGGAAGATTTTCTTTGTTAACATCAACTTTCTTCCGTCGGTGGTTGAATGCATTGTGCATTTTACGAAATTTATGCGTTTTGAAAAATATTGTGCAACGGCGGCAGACGAGATATTGATCGAACATGGCTGGTAGTGGAACCTCGGGTACTTAAATGAGAATAGAAATCATTACACTCTCTATACAATGATGGAAATAAAAGAATACTTACCAAACCGTGCTTTTGTAAAGCATAGTGAAAAATTTTTAATTTTTACATTCTCTACATCAGTGACCTCAATTCCAATTTCATTCAACTCTTCTTCGTTGGGTAAAATATCATTTTCTATGTGAATTTCTGACTCATGTTTCACTTCAACCACAATTGGAAGCTCTTCCTTTTCTATTTTTGTATCTTTTTCTTCTGTCTTTTCCTCTTTTGATACAAGTAAATTACTCATAAGTTCTTGTTTAATTCTCGGATATTCTTTTCTGCTCTCAATTGTCGTGTAAAAATTTGAGAGAGATTCTGCTATTAAGTTCATATTTCTGTTTGAAACATTCTTGTCTAACGATGGCACAAATAACAAATGTTCGAGATAATCATCTTCGTCCTCTGAATAGTCATTTGGCTCGCTGTGAACTCCATTTAATTTTGGTGTTTCGAGCGTTTCTTCTTTCACATCTCCATTTGTGAGTTTTCCCTTGTCAATCTTGTTATTATCTTTATTTTGCACCATGTTTCTTAGTTTGCACGCGTTTAAGTTGATATTCTAATTCACGAATGGCAGAGTTTAATTAATATTTGGCAATAAATTTAATAATTTTAAAAATTGCATCTCTTTCTCTTTTTTGTTTACAAACTTTGTTTTATAAAGCCCTTGCAAAAAATTCGAAGTAAATCGCATCATGCACAACCTACTTCGAAATATAACAAATTTTTAAATAAAAGAATTGTTTCAATGGATTTATGATATAAAAATACTTGAGAATGAAATTTTATTCAATGATCAAAGAATTATGATGATTCATTTGGATTAAGACCAATTCGAGCTCGAATTTCCTGTTTAGTCTTTGTAGTTCGTGTGCTGATTTTTTCAGGCTGCGTTTCAGCAGATTGTGATGATCCTTCTTTGGCAGCATCTTGACGTTCTTGTTTAGCTTGATCATATTCCTTTAATTCATTTAACTTCAGGTAGAAACTCGTTAACTCTAGCCTTTTCATATTTACTGAAATATACCTGAAATAATGAAAGTTGGAAAGAACGTTAATTTCAAACAATTTCGAAATTTCCAGTGTGAATTCGGATTTCAAAAGGAAGCATTTAGAGAAATATAAATTATAATTTAAAATAATTTTATTAAACGAATAGTCTGCTTTCTTTAAATAGTATTAACGTAAAATATAGTACACAAAAATGTTATATTTAGAGGATTACCTTGAAAGTAAGCGTTATTATCGGCTTATATTAAGTTTTCTCTAAAATTTTCACTCGGAATCAACACTTGCAATTTTTCGAACTTCCAATGAAAATTTTTGTATTGCCAAATTCCAGTTTTATTAGTTTGTTTTGATAATTAAGCCGACATGAAGAAAATTTAAATGTATTAAGAAATGATTAAATAATTTCAGTGATTGAGCAAGTTCCCCAGGAACTGAGGGACAGATTTACTGAAATGAGAGAATTAGACTTGTCAGTACAGAGTAAGTTTAAATATCAAAATAAATATTCTTCCTAATCAATTTATGATGATTTTTTATTTTAGATGATACTGACGCAATTGATAAACAAATTAAAGTTTTCTTTGCTCAGTGTCGAAGAGGTGAAATAACGGGAGCAGCTGCTGATGCTCAATTTGAGTCAATAAAAAAAGACTATGTAAAAGTTCTTGAGGATTCAGAGGAGAAAGTACAGTTAGCAAATCAAATATACGAGCTCGTCGAGCGATATTTAAGACGATTAGATACAGAATTATTAAAATTTAAATGTGAACTAGAGGCTGATAATCAGGGCATTACAGAACTATTAGAGAAACGCTCTCTAGAACTCGATGGATCTTCAAGTGTAGTCAATCAGAAAGAGAATCGATATTTTGGTTCAATTTCCCAAAATCAAAACAGAACTGCTTCATCAGCAACTGCAGCAGAACGGTACAGACATAAAGTGGAGAAAAGACGTGACAGTGGTACTTCACAACAATTAGGAATGCCACCTGAAAAGAGACAAGCACTCAGCTCAGGATTATCTACACCAACGTTAAGGCCAACAACACCAAATCTTAGTCATGTTCTCAGTACATCAAATAATGCACCAGGATTTACAGGCAGTGCTATTGTTCAAGCTGCCGTTCAAGCAATTGAAAAGACTCAACAGATGCAGCAAGGTCGAAGAACTGCAAGTCTTAAAGCATCATATGAACTTATACACGGTAGTGGAGGAATGAATACTCATGAACTGTTAATGGGTGGACGTGATTTGACTGGCACATCATCTTCTTCATCGTCATCGCATCATCATGGACTTGCATCAGCCGATCGTGATTTATCATTTAATTCGACTCCTTCTGGTAGCAGCAATCAAAAGCGTTACAAGAAGAAAATTGCACAACAGACTGGAAATATGTCTTCGCCACAAACTGCAAATTTGCTAAATCAGCTTAATACACACAATAGCAATGACTCAGATGAAATGGTGCCAACAAGTTACATTAATAAAGATGGAATGGTGGTAGAACAAACAGCCGAAGGTGAATGGACGTATGATCCTAACGAGCCACGATATTGTATATGTAATCAAGTCTCATATGGTGAAATGGTTGCGTGCGACAATGCAGAGGTAAATGTGAAAATTGTTGAAATGAAAAATCATCCTTTTGATGTTTTTCTTTTACTTTCATCTCACAGTGTCCTTTAGAATGGTTTCATTATCCTTGTGTTGGAATAACAACATCGCCAAAAGGAAAATGGTATTGTCCAATGTAAGTAGCTTTATTCTATTTATTTTTTGACTTGAATATTTTTATTGACTTATTTTTTACTTATTTATTTAGGTGCAGCAAAAATCGAAAAAAGAACAAAAATGTATCATAGTTTTTCATCTGTATATAATTGCATTGAATAAAAAGATTTAAGCTTAATAAGTATAATATGAAAATTTGTATAAAATTATTTTAAATTTCATATCCTGTTAGGAGAGACGAATTAATTAAATAGTGAATACAGGTTTAAATAAAATGACAATTTTTCTTAACCGACATCAATTGGTTTTGATTAAAAATTTTTATTCGCTAGAAAATTGTTTATAAACATTCTTGCTCTCTCAACTTTAATTCCTCATCCTCATTTTAGTTTTATTAATGAGAAAAAATAATCCCACATTTCACCTCTACTATGCACAGGAGAGAAAGAAAATAAATTATTAAACGCTTTCATGTGAAACAATAATTAAAATAATCTCTTAGTTAATGCGATAAAATGAATAGTAATTTTAAAATTCTCTTTACTAAACTCAAATTTGTACTTTAATTTTAATTTTTCATGTCAATCTTAATCTATCGTGCTTAAATTAATTTTTTCATAAATTTCATATTTTCTTGATAAACAACATGACAGTTAAATTGAAGAAAAAAGTAAATGATTATAACTCCTACACTCAATGTCACACTGTTTTAATGTCACAACACTTGAATTTACGATATACAAGCTTAAAGTAAACAAAGTGCTTTTAATCATAAGACGATACAATCAAGTAGCAATTTTTTTTCCCGGCAAAATTTTCTCCTCCACGTGACATCAAGTAATAAACATAAGTTGAGTGTTTTTCTAAACGATAAGTGAGTGCGTAATAAAAAATTTTTGGTTGTGTTAGGTTAAAAAACAGCATATATGGTGTCTTATGATATATTTATTGAACAACAGTATCAGTAGCGAATAAAAAAAAGACAATCGTGATATTTTTCAATACACGTTCGCGTATGTCGACAAGGAGATGAAATTTTCCCTTGTTATCGATGATATATGAGTGAATTCACAATGTTATTGAATATTAATAGCCCTGAATTGAGTCAGGATGTAGGATGTTCATGAAAAAATAATTTTACAATGAATATTTAATGCGTATGTGTGTGTGTGTTTGAGTGCGTAATAAATTGGCAAATCAAAAATCAACTTTTAATGCAATAAGTCTAAAAATCTTCATTCAATATGCTTGTTATTCTAGATCTAAAGAAACTCGATACATTTCTTTTTGTTTGAATTTGTTTTATTTTTCTTAACGACTCTGTAAAATTGAATATAAAAATTTATTGTCTGTTAAATTAAAATTTTTGCTTGTAATCTTTTCAATATCAAGGGCATATAGATTAACGAGGGATCAAATAAAACTGTCCAGCTTAATTTTATAGCCTTCAATAAAAAAGAAAGTCTCTCTTTGATTAAATTAAAGAGAAATTAGCTATATAAAATACCTATCTAACATTTTCATCAATGTTCATTTGCTATTCTATAAAAACGTTTACATAGAAATCAATGTACAATGAGATAAAGCACAAAAGCTTTCGAATGATTTTTTTCTTCCTACTCTGCTTTACATTTTCTTTTGTTCATTAATGAATACACACAATCATAATAAAATTGAAATGAAAATTATTCGAAGGGAAATCATAGCTCGCTTTTATTCATTTGCTTACAACAAATTATTGTCTGTTTTTAAAAGCACTGTCATAAAGAGCAAAAAATATGATTTAATTAAAGACAATTTATTTATAATTTCTGATAATTAATTTTAATCATTATGGCGTATGCTATTTGATTGAATTATTTATTAATAAATCGATGGTCATCAAGAGCTTAATGTTGTTAGCAATATAATAATATTTCTTTATTCGTACATAATGTTATTTTGACATGTTATAACGTCTTAATTTTTGTATTGTTAGTCTAGCGGCTTTAAATCAGTTACATTTAAGCATTTCGGTCAAAAGCATGAAGTTTTTGGAAATTGAATTGTTAGCAATAAAAAAGAATATAATTGCTAATGATTGTAAATAAATAGCTAATTTATTCTACTAAGATAGACTATTTAAACATAAGTAGTTGAAATTTCTGTAATATTAGACTGACGGCTTATTATAAGACTTGAGTCTTTCGACTTTACATGTGTTTTTAAGGTTTAAACGTGTTTTGAGTTCCGAGGAAAAAAATTAGAATTTAATGACATCATTTTGATTGCAAATAAAATAAATTTTATATTTCATTGCAAAAAGCAAGAGAAACGTCAGAAGCAAAAATTTTTTAGTCTGAAATTTACATCAAAGATCATCACCTTTATCTCATGAGATAAAAAAAGGTTAAAAATCTGTCTGTATACATTTTTTTGTTCGCATCCTAATTGAATTTCAATGAAAGCGATTTCATTAAAATTGAAAACTAATTTCCATATTTTCAAAGCAAAAACATTCGCATACTCATCAGATCGTTGACTGTCATGTGCCACAGAATAATTTCACATACAAAAAGTGAAAATCAGCTTACCTGACAACCACTAATTTAACACAAACATTAAAGTATTTTATTATGGAAATAAATTGAGCATGAAATAGCTTTTAACTAAATGCGACGGCCTATCAAAGAAATTTACTTTTTAAGAGCAAGAAAAGTATTCAATGAAAAACAGCGAGAAGAAGGAAAAAGTTTTTTAATTTGATTAAAAATAATTAAACACTAATTAATAATTCAATTAAACTGTTATAACTTACACAATGAGTAAGCGAACTAAGTAGGGAAAAAGAAGAATAAATTTATAAAAAAATTTGCTCTTGAGTAGTACTTGAATGAAGAAAAGAAAATCTATACTCATTCATTTTGCCGCCAACGACATCGATATCTTATAACAGAATAAAAGAGCGTGCGGAAAAAGTTTAAGGCAAGTTAAGAAAAACTTAATAAAGTTGAAGCATTGCACTACTTTTCTCTTTACTTTTTACGGCAATTTTTCTCGATACGAAAAAGCACTTAATGAAAATAAGAAAAAAAGGCAATTTTTTGACTTCAAAATCGATCACTTTCGTGACAAAAGTCATTGAATTTCTCATCATTATTTATGTTACTTCTTATAATTCTTTTCACGGCACATTTCACACTCTTATTTTGTTTCTTGTTTTATTTTGTGTCTAACTATCTCTCTGCACGATTCTTATAAGCTCTTGTCGTTGTCAACATATTCTCCCACGAGAAATTTATGATAATAAAGTTTTTTCCCTTATCTTCAACTTATTCAAGCATAATGATAAAACATTGAATGAATGAAATGAAATTACTTTTCTGCATTTGCATATTGTTCAAACTTTTGCATGAATTTTAGGAATTTTGTTTGTCTGATAAGAAATTTTCATTTGATTCATTAAATTTTCAAATTTAGTACATAAATGAAGATAAAGATTATTAGATTATGTTAATAAGGTTCAAAATAATTATTCTGACAATGCAAATGCGTAAATATCACTGGCATTTCCTTAAACTTGTCTAATTTAATCTAACTTTTACTTCCATGAAATTTTAACATGTAACTTTTAATGTGCAACAACTCAAATAGAATACAATGTGTTGATTTATAGCTCGTCAACATACTCATCAGTAACAGATGTTTCTGCATCGCATTTTGCCACTTTGTCAAGCTCAACTTTTCATCTCTTCTACTTAAATCCTACACACAGAAACTTCTACCATATGTGTACATATTTAATGATGTTCAGCAGTTAGCTTTAAAGGAGAAAATGACTTCTTTGTGCAAATAAAAAATGAACAACATTCTAAGCGTCACAAAATACAATTTCTCTCATAGTATGATGCACCACTATGATGTTTAGGTTTGCATTGTACTGAGCAGGTGTGAAAAGCTTCTCGTTTGCAGTGAATTCATGTTTCTTGTGTTGATGGAGTACATAAGTAAATCAGATTATTCATACCCACTCAATCAAGTGAAGCATTCAAAGCTTTCATCTAACATTGAATTACCATTGAATTAAAATATGGAACATATTTGATTTGATTAGAAATTAATTTACTCTAGTTTCAACCACTTCATAACTCAAAATATTGTGCTCTAAAATATTTAATTAAAATTCTGTATTCAGTATTTTCATTATAGAGCAATTAAAGTTTGGTAGAGAGAATAATGAATGAACTTAAATTTGCGTTTTCCAATTAAAATGTTTAGCGTGTACTACTTTGGTGTAAACAATTTTCTTTTTAATGGGTAAAAATGTTGTTTTATTCGTTTGCTGTGAAGGAACAGCAATAGCAGATAAAATTGTATTCAACCTACATTAAATAAAGAGCAAAGAAATTAAAATAATCTTCAAATTTTATGCCGCTCATCCTGCTTTCGCTTTAGATTAATTGTCGAGAAGGCGACATAATTTATTTTATCAGCATTATCCTAAAGATATCCTGTTGTTGTTGTTTATTTATTTGTTTACTTAAAATACTTGCTGTTAATTTCAAAAGGGAATCGAAAATGTGACAAATACATTATGACCTTCACAAAGTGTATGTATGTATGAGATAAATGAAAAATTCATGCGGCCCGAGGAAGAAGATAAATTAGGACAATGCAATTAGGTTAATGTATGTTTCTGAACCAAAAAAGAATTACTTTATAGCACGAAAATAAACAAAATTAAAGAAATTTTCAAATTAAAGATTTTATCTTTGACAATCGTCATGAAAATTGCAAAAACTTTTTATGATGAAATTTCTTTTAATAAGTTTAAAGATTATACATGTGTTCACATCACTGAACATTTTGACATAAATGCAAACATTCATATTATACGAAGATGAGTATAATATTCATCGTCATCTCTCGAGAGAGAAAGTTTGCTTGTTAAATATATCAAATAACAATCTTCTTATGATACTTCCACGTGAAAGAGCAACATTGAATGTCAGAAAAAAGATAAAGAAACTTTTATTTTTCGCATCCTTTTTAAAGTGCTCTCGAGTATCATTGAACGTAAAAAAAATTTTTACGTTTATAAAAGGACAACGCTTACCTAGTCTTAGGCAATATTTATGGGAAATTTCTCAAGTGTTTTCTTCCCTTTTTCAATAAATCACAACAAGACCATGTTATTGTTTTATTACTTTATCGAAGTTTTTTTAGTTATCTTTATTGATTGATTAAATTTCTTGACTATATTTATGAATTAAATTTAAGAAAAATAAAAACAAACAACTTTTCAGAAAGTTATTTTTGTTATTCAATAAAAATCAAAGCCAAAGGAGTTCAAACAAAATATTTTTCATTTTTACCTTCAAGTCATATTTAAAATAACCTAAATTAAAGTGAATCATCCCACTCCATCATAAAATTTCCACATGAAAAAAAACAAAAAAACTCTCAAGAAAAACCACAAAAGCAAGAAAGCTTCACTTATCAATTATAATCAGTTGCTGAATAAAAAATTCAAACACAAAAATATAACCAAGAATTTGCAACAAAACTTTTATGAAAGAAATGTTATAAGAAACCTTGAAAGTCTGTTTTAGGAAACTTTCTTACCAAAAACCATTTCAAACTTTGTTTGCGCTCTTCTCGTCTTCATTTACACAAGCAGAGAGAGTATTAAACCTTCATTCGATGTAAAATATTAAGGCAGGTTGCAGAAACAACAAAATAACACTGTCAGTGAATGTTACAGAAGAATTTTCTGTTCTTGTAAGAACGCAAAAAGTTTTTGATGCCAAATAATTGAAAATTATATGAAGTAAAAGCTTTACACTTCTGACGTAATTTTTTTTAAAATTCAAATGTTTTTTATTGATGTCGATCAATTTAACTTTATCTAAATCAATCTCAACATTATGTGTAATATGCGAATAATAGTCCTTGATTGCTTTTCTTATGAGAAAACTTTCGTTGCTATTGTGCTAAATTGTACCTGTTGAATTTTGATACGTAATAGAACGAAACTATTATTTCACACTAAATACACGTTTGCCTTCTTTCTTATGGATTCACACGTGTGTATATTGTATTGAATAACTTGTAATTAATGTTAGATGTGCTCTTGATTACATGCCTTTATTTTTCCATGCTTTAAGTATTAAGAGAAAATTTTCCCTTTTGCCTTAGAAAAAGTTTCTTCTTAAGAATGAAACTTTGCCATCATAAAAAAGAAGCAGCTGAAATTTTTTCTAGAGAAGTTCCGGTCGATAAATTCTATAATTCAATGTCAATGCTTCCCTCTCTCTCTTTTCGAAGTGAAATGACGACTTGAAACTTAAGATTGATGTTGATAATGAGAGACAAGTTTGCTTATTTTAGGATAATTGAGTTCATCATTGAAGAATTTTAGTAGATATTTCTTAATTTTATTTTATAAAGGGAAGGGATTTAGAAAATGATAATACGCAAAATATTTATGATTATTTCTTTAAAATTCAAAATTGAAGATCATTTCTATGTTAATGACAGCAGATCATGTATTTTAATAGCTTCATTCAGAATAAAAGTCTTTTGTATTTCACAATCTGTTTGGAAAGTTTTTTATTCAATTGTAGCAATCAACAGAGAAAAATTCAATTTTCAAGGACTCTTTCAATGGAGCTTACAATAAATTGAAAAATTAACTTCTATACACTTTAAGCAATATCATGTTTCATCAAAGTAAATCTTTTTTAAGCTCAATTTCAAAATAATCAGATTAAATTCAATACCAAATCAAACATGAAATTCCCTCAAAATCCCCAATCGTCTCACACTAATCTTACTCGATTTCTTTCTTTCACTCAAATCTCTTTAAAATATTTTTTTGAGAAAGTGAAGCTAAATCTTATTACATACCATGAAAGTGCAAGAAGATATCTGGGACTTGTGACACTTGTCTTTATTATGATAAATCTCGAGCGATGAACTTGAGCTTTTTTTCTCATTCTTGTTGTTAAAAAAGCGAGAAATTTGTCATCGTCAGCAGTAATATCAAAGCTCATTCTGTTGGTCACGTACACAATTTCTCGTTGATTACTTCAAATTGACTTGTTTAACAAAAATCAAATCATAATTACGGGCAGTCAAAATCGATCGTTATCGCTTCATCAACCACACAACACATTCGTAGAGAAATCGCCAAAAAAGAATCTCAGTGGACTAAGTAGACTTGTTTACTACTGTTTGATAAACATAAACAGAATTTTCGTGTCGCACAACGTAATACCGTGTGTTGCTTACTTGCTTGAATCCACATGCGAAAATATTTACATAATGCATATTGTTGTTCGTTGCGTTCTTTTTTCTTTCAGCCTATCATCAAGTCAGTGTGAAAATGATGATGTTATTATAAATAACATTTTAATGCTGGCCATAAAACAATTTTTTACGATCACTTTCATAAGCTCTTTTTGGTTCAATCATGAATAAGAACAAGAACATATAATAAAGCAAAAAGACAAGATTTTGACGCATTACTTTGTTTTACATGAGCATTATGCCTTTATTAGTAATTTAGTCTAAGCCTCTTTTCCAAAACAACGTCTTCATTTTCATTTTCACTTTGTGTTTTATTTCGGAATAACCATTTTAAGTTGATGTACGCGAGCAAGCTTTTATCTATTTTATAATGCAAGGATTTTCATAAATTTCTGTCATTGATGGTCGACATTGGATTTTTCCCTTCATGTTTCTAGAAAAATTTCCATTTCTTCAAAAATAAAACAACAGATGATCATGATCTGAATTTCAAATTTTTTTCCCTCTTTTTTCAGTACTCATCTGTGTTTTTATTTAACCTTTGCTCTTCCCTTTTGTTACATTAATGATTTTTCACGCTCTCGATGAAGGTTGAAGAACTTTAAGTTAGAACAAAATTTTTTTAGAGCTCATTTGAAGATATTTTTATTGAGTGTTTATTGAACTTTATTTTCAAATTAAATGTGGTTTTTATCGAGTGTTTATAGATTAAAGTTTATGTATTTATGGGTAATAAAAGTTTTTAATGGATTATGAATGTTTATAAAAAAGGAAAAACTTTTTCTTCGCTATATTTGAGATAAGGGGAAACATAGCTATTGAAAGATGCAAAAAAACTAAAAGAAGCAAAATATGACAAAAAGAAGCAAAATAAGTGATGCAAAAAATATTTTTGAAATTTCTAAATTTTCCTTTATTTCATAAGAATGTCGTCTAATTTCACTAAAGATATTATTTATATTCAATTTATAGGTGTTTTTTACTACAATAAAAGATTAAAATTTGATATAAAAAATTTTTCGTCTTAAATTTTTTCGACGCAAAAAACTAAAAAAATTTCTGTTCATCAAATTTGTTTCCCCTTGATTTGAGAAAAAAAGACTCGTGTAAATTTTCATGTTTGTTTATTTTATTGAATTTGCAGGAAGCTTTCAATGATGTTTTTGCAAATAAAATAAAATTTATAGAAATTTCTCATGAATGGAAAAGAAAAACTTTTTAGGTTGATTTGAATGAGATTTTATTGCTACAAAATGTTTGTAAATTCAAATATATAGAAGAAACAGTAGATATGTTTATATTAAAGATTACAAAAACTGACTGTTTGGCAATTAAAGAAGAAGAAAATGAGGTGCTAATGGCTCTTTAATGTCTGGTAATTTTCAAGTTTATAATCAATCACCTTCTCTCTCTTCACTTCCACTCACTTCTGATAAATCTCATAAAATTACTTTCAATTTTCTTCATCGTAAAATTTTTTACGTCAAATAACGATGGAACGATATGTCTAAAGTACATTTCAAGAATATTCATTGAAGGAGTGTTGCAACAAGAAAACCATCTAGGCTTATACAAAGATGATGAAGGATTCACTAAGGGATTATCAGGCTGAAAATCATCTGAAAAATTAATTCTTTATGTCGATGAGGGCTTAGGTGAAGTTTGTTTTTACACGCTTCACAGCTTACAACATGCAAAATGAAATCGAAATCATTCAATATAAAATGTGTACTCAATGTCAATATCCATTAAATTCCCACGTGATTATCAATCATTTTGCGTTGGCAGTAAGAAAAAGCCTGTATATATGTTCAACTGAGACAGCAATTTGTATCAATTCATCCCTGAGAATGAAAGTAAACGAGTAAAAAATAAAATTCCCTTTTGAGATGAGGCATCAGTCATGCAGTAAATTTTATTGCTTTGATATCATTAAAAAACGTTTATAAAATTTTTCATTCGTTTTTTTCTTCCGTCAAGTTCTTTTTGATGAACTTGAAAATTATTTTGAGATAATTTTTACTGTCACTTGAATTGCTTAAGAAGAAAATTCTTATTTTATGCCTATTAGAAAAATTCAATTTTACCGATTTTTTATTCCAACTCGAATGTCTTTCCTTTTTTATGATCAAATACGGACAGATAATATAAAGACTACAATGTATGTATAAGTAAAATTTTATGACTCATAAACGAGTGAATGTGTCTGCGTGTAGTAAACGATAAACAACAAAATCTGCTACTTTTTATATGTTAGAATTTCTTGCAGCAATTTCTAACGTCCGTCCCTCTTCCTACTGTTCATTCATGCATGCTCATTCAAAAATCCAACAATTGAATGAGGATTAAGTGTTTATGACTTGGAATTTCACCACTGGTGCCTGCTTTTTACATCGTTGACCCAAATTCATACGTCAAAGAAATTGCGTGTCGAAATTCCCTCCCTCCTTAATGCTTCTCGCGCATCAGCATGGATTTAGAATTTTCTGCGTCTTTATTTGACAGCTTATAAGCTTAAAGTTTACAAATGTGATTTTCCTTCATATTCATCTAATACCTTAAATTATAATATACATAAGTAACATATATCTCTTTCTTTCTCTGTATTTTGCAAGTCACAAAAGTTTGTAGGGTTGTTTGAAGTTACATAGATCAGTAACGAATAATCTGCTGTGCTATCCTCTTCATTTATGGGTTTTATTTCATTTTCATCTCGATAACAATGAACTTTTCCCTCTACCTTCAGTATAGCAGTGTATCGCTACTCTGTTACTGCTACTACTTCTGCCCGATGAGATAAAGATGAAGATAAAAAGAAACTTTCCCTTATATTCGCTCATGCACACGCTTTACCCCCTTTTCTGACCTTTTAGATAACAATGAGAACAAAAACTGTAAGTATATAGATAATGATTATCGAAAAATTTCTCTTTCTCTCTTGATGATAATGATGTTGGTTGTGGTGTAACTAAAAGAAGAAAAGTTTCGTGCGGGGATGCAAAGTATCGATTTCATCCAATTGTTTTATCCATGACTACCTCCAAGTAAGTAAAATAACAATAAAATAAGGTAAGTCAATAAAAAAATAAGAAAGCAATGATGAAATCCCGTAGGGTAAACTTGAAGCATGCTGATAGAAGACAATTTATCTCTGCATGGAATTGACTTTATCCTTAAAAGACTATTATTTGCAGATATTAGTAAGCTGCATCATTACATATTTCACTAAAAGTGTCTTCAACAAAGTCAATTTTTCACCCTCAATTTGGAATTAATATAAATCATCATACTGTCAAAAGCTTAAGTTAAATAAAAGAGAATTCTTAAAATCAAAACACTCATTGGCAAAACAATTCATCTTGAATGCAAAAAGGGTTTATTATTTTATTTTTTCCAACTTTTTCTTTCAATTTCAATTCAGTAAAAGAAGAAATTTGTCTGTTTATGTTAAGGCAAAGACACTCTGATCAATCAACGATTTTTCGCGATTTTAAAGAAATTGATTTTTCTTTAAAAACTAGAAAATCAAACAAAGCTTTGATTACATTTTATTTGTATCTGCTATATTCACAGTTATTGTTTCTTTTTCTTGCTAATTTTTGCAGTTTCATGATATATATTACGAAATTTTAATGATTTTCTGTAAAATTTTCATTTTTACAAAATGTAAACAAAACATTTGAAACATTTTATAAAAAAATTTATTCAATAATTCAAATTTTTAATTGCAAAATTAAACATTTTAGAAGGAAATAAATTTAAAATTCATAAATACAAACGATTCTACGCTTTAGTAGAATTCATCTAGTGAAAACCAGAATTTTCAAATTGCTTTCTATGAAAATGTGATTATTGCGATTAGTTGATAATTTTGTGATTAATCAGTGTCTTCGCCTTGGTTTACATCATGATTTTAAAACTTTTTCCTCTCATAGTTTATCTTTTATGCTTTTCTATTGCTTTTAAAATCTTTATTTTGTGTTTATTATGTCATCATAAATGCATGCAAGTGTGCATATCAATAAAACCATTATTTTTCCATGCAAGCACGAATGTGAATAATTAAAATATGCTTTTTTGTATCGCGAAAAAATCTCTTTTTTGTGTATATTTTTGAACTTGCATAGAATACATAAAACAAAGCCAACGAACAATGTGTTTTGCCACGTTTTCGCACAACCAATTGCTGATTCTGTGTGTATGTATATTTGTCTTAAATTTTTATTAAAACCCCAGTGTTTTGTTGTGTATGCGATGTAGAAGCAGCAGTGATTTTTTTTTTCATTTTTTGTAAACAAGAAAGAAGTGAAATATTGTTGTCGTGATATCGCTGGCAACAGGAGAATAAAATAAAAAATACGGCTTCCAATTGGATTAAGTTGAACTCATAACGGATAAAAGTTGACCACATTGTGCGTTTGCTAAATGAGTTGAAGCTCTAAGTTACATGAAAACAAGTTAAATTTAGCTTGAAGATAAAGACTAATGGAAAAAACCTAAACTTTGAAGCAAATGATGCTGAATTCCTTCCTTCTTTCACATTGATAAATGGTCAGAGCAAAGAAAAAGCTCAAAATTGAGCTCCAGTCTTATTTATAGCTTGAAAATTTCTTCCAATGTTAAAGTTTTAATTATTTATTTCGGGTGATGCATTGCAGTTGTTTTCTATACGGTTAAGACAATCAATTTATAAAAGCTTTTTTCCTCTCAATTTTTTGTTCGCTCTTTTATTCTTTGACAATGGAATCATCAATATGAAAAATGTGAGTGTTTTGAACAACCAAAGAAAAACATTTATTCTTTTCCTAACTTCCTTTTCACAAGTACATTGAACTTTTTTTATGCTCCATTTTTTATTCTTTTCAACAAAAAATACTCTCTTATCAGCAAGTTGATTGACATCTCTCTCACATATATATATATATATATATATGTATATTTAACGGGCTTCAGTTAGGCGGAAAAAATTTATAACGAAGACGGATTGATTTGTTAAGGTGCTAGATTTTACAAAATAAATGAAGCGAGCATGAGAAAGCACCGAAAAATTTCCATGTGTTGGCGTCATATATGTTGTTGCCTATGCGTCAAAAATATCATAGATTGATATTTTCATTGAAAATAAAAACAGCTAAAATTGAGGTTAAGACCCAGCATGATGATACAAAATTACATTTTAAGTGGCGGTGGTTAACGAAATTTGTGTATGTGAAGATGGAAAATTTTGTAAGATTCACCTAGAATTATCGAAAATTGAATATGCTAATCGTAGAGTTGAAGGTAAAAAAACACAATCGTTTTATAAAGCGCAAAATGAATAATAAATGAAGAAGAAATTTTATAATAGAATAAAATGAAAGTGACATATAAATAATGCAGCAGTCGCCTTAATCTGACATGCTAAATTGTACACAATTTCATTATGTTTTATTTTAAGAACAAAAAAGACACATTTGTGACAGAAATAAAATTTTTATCACTGTAAAAGAAGAAAAAGTTAAATTCTAATTAAAAAAAGCCATAAAATATTCTTAAACTCTTTGTTCAAATTCACAATTAAAATTTTATTTTCTTCTTTTCTTCAACAAATTTGCTTGCTTTTCTTACAGAATTTTTTTCTTTTTGTCATCTTCTTTTATAAAGTACAAGTATAGTAAACTGATTTTTTTACAAATGAAATCTTCTCTCATAACTTTTTGTCTGTATGTAAGAAAAATACAAGTTTTTCTTCTTTTTTTCACTATGATTTGTTTAAATATTTTATATTAATATTTAAGTTTTATAATTTCTCATAAACTTCATAAGCTTATTCAGTTTTTTTCTCTATCATCCTTCTTTCTCTCAATGTAACAAAAAATTTCTTCCATCTATTATTAGTTAGTTCATCTCTCTTATAAAATCTAAATATAGCTAGCACAATATTTAAATATGAGCGAAAAATAAATTTTTTCCATTCCATTTTTTTTATTCATTTGTTGTTGTTGTTTTTATTTTTGGTCAAATTTGAGTTTTGAGCTGAGCTGAGCATTTACTCGTAATTTGTATGCCATTAGCAAATTCAGCTAGTTAGTTGAAGATTTTTAATTAAAAATCAAGCATTTTATACGTCAATGCTATCCAAAGTGAAAATTGAAGCAGCTTTTTTAATTTTTCTTTACCACATCAATTTTGTTTTAAATTATAGTTTTTTTTTTGCATGTAGATTGATCCATCAAAATTTATTGCTCGTTGATATTCATCTCTTTTATTCGAAAAAATAAAAATCTAATATTTTGTAGCAGTTTGCATGATATGGAAATCGAAAAAGATTCATTTCATATGTGTTCTGTATATGTGACGTTTCTATCACAGAAAGAAATATGAATGACGATAATGAAATCAAATTCAGAGCTTTTTCATTATTTTTTTTTTCTCTATTCTATATCTCATTCATTTGGCAAAACCAATTTGATTTGATTTGAAGACAAAAAGAGTTTTTCTTTTTCTTACATTCATTTCAGGCATATATTCTTGTGTATTTGCATCTTTCGTCACTATTTCAATTATCCACAAATTCAAATTACATGTTTTTTATGTTGTGTATAATAAAAATAGAAAATCGATATCAATTTTCACGTGGGGAATTGGAAAACCATATCAAACAATGTTAGCTTTGTATATGTTTCAAAATAAACTGACCTTTTAATTCAATTTTCTTCTTGTTTGTTTTTATCGACTTTTTTCCAATTCTATTATGTCGCCTATCTATGGTTAATGTCTATCTTCTACTCTTTTTATTGAAACGGAATTCATGTGTACACAATAACTGGTAATTAATGTCATAAATTCACGTTGCTTTTCGTTCAATGGAAGAAAATTAAATAAAAAGAGAAAAGAAAAATTGTAATCGAGTGTTTGTATCAAACAACAATAAGAAGCTAAGCTAATGGACAATTTTCGATATTGCCCTTTCTCTCCTCTCTCTGATTGCAATCGATTTTCAAAAGTGCCGAAGCTGAAAGTTCCACTTGATTGAGCGTAGAATGAAGCAATTTTAAAATTGAGCAACGGAAGACCTTTCATAAAATTGAATTAGATGAAAAACGAAAGCTTGTTGTGATTAAGTTTTTTAAAAAAGAAAAAGTTTGATATGATTGGCTGTTTAAAGTCAAGTCCTCACTTAATTTCAAATGACAAACAGATCGCTACAGCTATTGGAATTGCGTCGCTTTACACGAAGTGATCGCTTAAATTTGAGGAACGATGTAAGGAACATTTTTGTACGATTAGAAAACTTATTGATACATCTCTCATTCGAGTCGCTTTCGGTGCCAGATAAATTCGATTTTTTTGGCGTTGCAGGTTGACTACTACTTGATGGATTGTTTTTATTTACTTCATAAGACGATGCAAAATCACGTTTGTTTGTTTTGGTCTGATTCTTTAATTTATTGTATGCATTTGTTGATGAAGATGATGGACCGTGCTGGGTTGGTAAAGTTGTCGGTGTGCTGCATGATGATGAACTTAAATTATTATTGCTGCTTGTGATTTCTTTATCGCTATCGTTATTGAAAAATGAATTTATGATGCCATAATGAATACCATGGCCCATGCCTGGCGTTGCATATCGTCTTGATTTTAGTAATCGACTGTAGTTGTTAGTGGTCACTGAAGTTTCTCCAAATTGTTGCTGTGACGCTGTGACTTTGTCGTCCAAGTTAAAATACTTTTCGATGTCGCTACTGTCTTCTTCATCTGAAGAACGTTCATCATCGCTCTCGTCCTCAAAATCGTCATTCACATTTTCCTTATTGCCTTTACCCTTAATGGCACTGCTCGTCGCACCTGATGCCGTCGTGTTGCCTTTTTCTGATTTACCCTTCGTATTGCTTTTATTTCTTTCGTTGCGACGCAATTCCGAAAAATGGTCCTGTGTGGATGAACCCTTGTATTTATGTTGCATAACCATACCAAGACCAAGGCTACTACGTTGTTTTTCTGTTAGATTGCTAATGCGTTGTGGATTAAGTTTCACTTGCGCTACAATACCCACCAGGAGTTCATCTACATTGTGATTGAGACCGCTCGAGGCTTCAATAAATTTACAGCCAATTTCCTTTGCCAATTTACGTCCCGCTAAATGAGATTAAAAGCCATCAATATTTGTTGTATGGTTAAATAAAAATAAATTGATACGAGATACGCGATTAATTCAATCAACTGACCTTGTGTAGTGACTTCTCTCTGTCGTTCCAGATCTGTCTTGTTGCCAACAAGAATAGCACCACGAGTTAACATCATCTCATTCTCTTTCAGATACAACAAAATTCTCTCAGCCGTTTTAAATGTCTTTCTATCCACAATCGAGTATACAATAACAAACAAATCAATGTTATATGTTGAACAAAACGCCTCCACCTATTGAAAAACAAGAATGTAATGAAATAAGATTGAAACTCTTCATATGTGGGAAGTTCTTGAGATATTGAATATGAGCATGTTGTTGTTGATCCAAGTAAATATTTGTAATGTTATAGGGAACGAACAGGAAATTTGATGAATTCTAATGAAAATTTTACTTTTTAGTATATATTTTTCATTAAGATATTAGAAATTAAAAATTCTCTTTTTGATGCTTTTCCCGTTAAAATTTTAATGATTTGTGTTTATAACGAAATTTCTAAAATTTGTATTATGTTGTTCAAACAAAAACAAGATTTCAGGCCTCTTTTTATTTACTATAATTATTTTTGTTTACATTTTAGATTTTTGTTAAAATCTCGGATTCCAAAGATAAGTCTTCACAAACAAAGACTGATCCTTAGTCTTTATGACTAAAGAAAAGAAATTCAGATGCACTAATATTTCAGCCAAAAGAAAGTAATTTAAGAAGATTTGGAACAAAAATATCAAAACTGAAATCAAAAGAATTCTCAAGCCTTGCAAAAAGACTATACAGAAAATTATAGCAAATTTAATAAATTTCGAAGATTAAAGTTTTATTGTTAAATATTAATTACATCAGAATAATTTGAAATAAGTCTAATGAAACAAGTTTTTTATATAGAATAATTTACTTAAGTAGCTTTATTAAAATGAACTAATTTGGGTCAATATATTAATAATATTTCTAATATTCAATCTTTATTGACTCGGAAATGAAAGTAATTAACTTTTTATGTGTGAATATTACTCACCGACATTTCACATGCTGGATGATCGATTATTTCCAAGTCAGTTTCTTGATTATTGAGCAGCACTGACACTGTTTTTTGTCCATAATCATCGTCTATTGTAATGTATATAATTGACATAATGACAATGTAAAATTTATGTGAGTGAACAGAAGAGAGAAAGGATATAATTAACTATGTTTTTCGGTACAATGATTTTCCTCACCTAAACTCAAGTCATATGCACAAATATACTCTGACGTAGTAAACTGATATGTTAAGGAGCTCTTTCCTACTGCGGAGTCACCAAGCATCGCAATTTTATATGACACGTTCTTATCTTCGTTTGCATTTGCCAGCTCCTTTATATCCTCCATATGTTGTGAGCCAGTGCTGTAAATATTGAACATTTAAATTGAATTATGTTCATGACTGGGTTCAACTAATTTTTTTCCCTTTTGTCTATCAATTTATCCCTTTTCTCTTCTTTTTTGTGAGAGAACCTACAAGCTTTGAAATAATTGGATTAGAGCTTTTGAAAGATCTCTTTATGGTTTTCGCACTCTCATTTTCTAAACTCAATTTTTTCCTCTCATCCATCATGAACAGAGCCCGAAGTCGATTAAAAATTCATACGTAAGTCGACTAAATTTAGTCATACAATTTTTTAGTCGACTTCAGGCTCTGATCATGAGGGTAAAGAATAAGAGAGAGAAAAAAAAGTTAAGTTTAATTATAAAATTGAATCCTAGTCCCTTTTCTTTGCTCCCTTATCAAGAGAAAAAAAAGAAAAGCAGAAGAAAAGAATCCACAGAGACCTTTCAGTGATGCAAACAGAAGGAAAAAAAAGTTTCATTGACTTATGAACAATATTGTTGTTCTAAGCTACTTCCCTATAGTAACATAGGATCGAAATAATTACAATAGAATGAAATTAAGATCAGTTTTACATTGCAAATTCGCTTTTTAGCTCTCAATGGAGTTGTTTCATTTAAAAAATTAAAAATTTAAATTGCGTCTCTCTTTAAAATGTGAAAAGTTGAAATTTGAGTTGTTGAAAATGAAGTGAGTTGATACTGAAAAAGCATGTCATGTATCACTGTTGCTCTTGTGAAATTCATTAATGAATGAAGAGAGAAATTTAGTTTGTTGAATGAAAAAGTGAAACATGTTAAAGTTGTTAACATTCACATATGGGCTTGATAAAATCTCGTCCGCTTGTGGGATTTATCTTAATTAGAATTATTCAACACAGAGCTTTGTGTTCTTTAATAGATTTTAAAGAGTCTTGTTGCTGACAGCTGTAAGCATTCATGATGGCTTAAAGTTTCATGAGTTTTATCAAATTGAAAATCACAGTTCGTTTCAATAAATTATGAAAGCTGCTGCAAATGCATTCTGTAGAATATCATAAAGTTGTGTAAGAAGATGAAGAAAATGAAATTAATTAAATACTTGATTTCTGCTTTTGCTAATAAATTATCATGGCACTTTCATGAAATTAATTTTTCCTCGTCCTTAAGTTGCACAAGAGCCATTATTCGTGCACAACATTAATCTTCTTATTTTGTCCTTTCTATGCTTCATTGCTTTGCTTTATTGATACTTATTTATTTCATTTGAAATTACTCTTTGACATTAAATGGGGAAAAAATCTTGAGTTGAATAATTATTAGGTTTCTGATTACTTTCAAACTACATTTACAATTAAAAATTAAAGCCATAGTTACATGGCATAAAAGAGTATCAAATTATGCCACACATTTTTGCTTTGTACAAAAACTTTCTCTGTTTGAATAATGATAAAGCAATTTCATTAAATGCTACAAATTCTCATGACATAACAAATGAATGAATATTTTATTAGAATTTGAACATAAAATGTATGTTGTTGGAGCTTTATTAAATCAATTTCATGCAATTAGTTTGTAATATAAACTTTTCAGTGAACAGAGGCAATTAAATTATTAATTGCAATATTTATTGCATATAACAGAGAGAAAGGTTTTGGGAAATATGCATAATCTCGTCTGTCTGCATGCATAAATATCGAATGAAATGCACACGCATTAATGGCAGTTCATATTGAGTGAATAATAAAAATTTAATGAAAGCTTTTTAATGTATTGTGGTGCAGTATTGTTATTTATAATGTGGCTATATGGGAGCGGTAATGGTTGATTGCGCTCTATACCTAATAAAATTTTTATATTCCAACTCTTGCCTCTCAACAATTGCATTAAATTTCATTTTACTGCTGTGCTGTTTTTGAAGAGTGAACATGTAAAAATTTATTATTATAGTTTCCTTGGTAATTTCACTCGAAATTTTGGCCGTTGGAATTTTCAATTTCAAATGTGTTTTCACACCCCTTTTCGAAAAAATATTGTATTTTCGAAACACGTTTTCGAAAATAACTTTTGAAATAAAAACAAAATAATTCAAGTTTTAAACAGAAACTATGTGAAACAAAGCATGTATTAGTTTAGTAATAACTTCTTTTGTATCAATAAACATTAATAATTGGCTAAATGCTGTTATTTAAAATTTTTATCGACAAACTTTTTCGAGTTTGAATGTTCTCGAATAATCGTAGTTGTAGACCGCCGGGTTTTTTTAATCGCCGTAACGGTCGTGTGAAACTACCAAGATAGTTTCTTTTCTTTCCTTGCTAGATAATGACTCATAATTTTATTTTATTTATTAAAGCGTATAAATGCTCCCTTGTTTCATGCAAATTTCTCTCACGCCACTCATCAGACGAAAGAAAAAAGAAAAAAAAGAGACCCAAATAAAAAAATAAACGAAAAATGTAACTTGCCTGTTATTCCTATCACGGCCGCTGTTTGAGGATGTTACAGAATTGATTGAACGTGACCTTCTACTTCTGTGTTGTCGAAAGAAGATGAGCAAATTTAAAGAGATTTGATGTGTCATCAAAAATTAGTCCTTACCTCATAGAATCGCCTAAATTGCATATTCCATGTGAAGTGATGCTGAAACTTCGAAGTCGATAGTACTCCATATCAATATCAGCACCATGAATTGCAGATCGACGTGTGTCCGCTAAACGTGGCTGTAAGGAAGCAGGAAAATGACAAAAATCATTAGGAAACAAATGAAGATAAATTGAACGACAGTGACAGACAAATACTTCCGAGAGAGAGAGAGAAAAGACAAAATTGATCATGATTCTGCAAATTGATTAAATTACCTCCCATGGAAATTTTTTTATTTCATTAGCTATTATTAATTTAGAACGATGTGAAGCGGTAAATTAATTATTTATTCAACTAAAAATTCCTTGTTGCTATCAATTAATGACTTGTTTGTGTATTTCAAAAAATTGTAAAATGACTTTTAAATTTAATTTTTGAGAAGCTTCAGGATGTGAAAATATTCTTTAAAGTTGTTATGTTTAAAAGCAAATATAACTGTCAATCGTCAAGAAAAACATCCTTCGTAGAAAATAAAAATCTCATAAAAGTCTTTAGAAAATCTTCAACATAAAAGCAATTTCACCTCCTTCCATGTTTTTTTATTTTCTTATTCTTGATTGAAAAAGTTTTTTAACTTTGTTATTAACATCTCAACAAGCAAAAGCTTTAAGATTGATCCAAACGTGTTTTTTATTTTTCATAAGAGAATTCATTCCATTTCAATTGTCATCAAGGTCGACATGAATGTGAATTGCGTTACGCAATTTTTTTTGTAATAAAAAAGTCCTTCTTGGAACACTTGAGATGATTTTAATATCATTTAACATTTTCATTTTTAATTTCTCGCGCTATGAATGTCAAATGAAATTGTTTTTATGTTCAAGATGTTGACCGCAAGGGTTTCACCCACACATGACCCAAAAAATAATTTCCTCTCTTTAAATAGCCTTCGTTTGACTTGAGGCTCATAAAAATATGTCATTTGTGTTGTGATATTTCTATGTAAATGTTTGAGAAATAAAACAATAACATTCACCTAAAGTTTAAACGAATGATGAACGATGGCAGGAAAAGGGCAATAGAAAAGTTTTGCAATTTAACTTTCTTTACTTTTCATCTGCTTGACATTATTTGGACAATTTTCAAGAGAAAATTTTAGGGTGACTGAAAGTTCTTGTTGTCAATTTTATGATCACATAAGTATAAAACTTTATGAAATTTTTCCCAAATGGTATCGTTTCTTCCGCTTACATATACTGTTTTGCGCTCCGCTTTAATACTCTCATGCACGTCAATTTCTTTTTTCCATTCATACACCTCAGATCCTATTGTGAGAAATGCTTATGTAAAATTTATGCATGACTTGTGAGAATAAACATCAACTTCGAGATGTGTGTGATATGACATCATGACATTCACAACCACAGTACTATGTGCTTGGTGAAGAAAATTGGTACTTCTATGAAAAACCTTGACAATGGAATAAATGAGAATTTTCTTTAACATTTTTCGCTTTTAAAATAATAGAATATTTTTCTTTTAAAAAATAAAGCTAACCTATAATTACTTGCTTAAATTTACCAAGCGAAAATCTTATTATTGTTTTCACTCAAAAACCATTTTAAATTGTTATAAATTGATTGAATTATAAAGTAATAATTTCTATAAATTCTTATTCTGAGGCAGTGTTGTTATCGTAGACGTTTACGGTCTACGTAGATTCTACCATAGATTTTGTTAACGTAGACGTCGTCTACATAAACGAAATTTACGTGTTGACCATAGACAAATATATGAACATCTACGTAGACCACATATATTTTGTCTATATAGGCAAAAGTCTTAGATCGTAGACGTCTTCAATAACAACACTGTGCTGAGGGTATCAATAAAAAAAGTGGCAGTTAAATTTTCAATATTTGAATTTGAAAAACGCCAAGCTTCAAGGAAAAAATATTTTTGACGAAGGATTTTAAAATTTCGTTAATTATTTTGTCATTTTCTTCAATGTTTGTAAACAAAGATTTTGTAAATAAAAATTCACAAAATTGAATTTGAACAAGTTTCTCAGTTCTTAAGATTACTTTCAAATGACCCTAAAGAAGTGTTTTGAATACATAATAAGAGCTAGAATGCTGAAATCGTATAGAAAAACTAAACTTTTTCTTTTCTGTCAAAGCTTTTTTCACCTTTGTTTTGTTTGTTTTAAGTTCAAATTTAAATTTAAACTGATTTTTTGTTAAACACAAAATTCGACTAATGAAACTTAAATTTATTTTACCCCTCAGAATTCTTATAACAAAAGTATTTATCCATTATTTCATAATCATGTAGATCCAAAATTGCATAATTTAGATGACGTGTCAGTTGCCATAACGAAAAAAACAACCCATTGATATGAATGTCGTTACCATTCGCCTTTTTAATTGAATTTTTTTTCTTCTCTTTTCGATCGTTTAATTTTATTCAACAAAGAGGAAATATTAATAAAACATTATAAACAGCAATTGCTTTTGAAGAATGAAACCCTTTTTAAGTGATTTTTATGGCATCTAAAGGAAAAGTTACTCGATTAACGCTCTCAAGTAAGGGTAATATTTCTTCATTTTCCTTTCATTACAATAAAAAATGAAACTCATAATGATCTAAATCACAGTCAATGCGCTATGTAAATGACACGTGGGATGATGGATGGCTTTTTAACGTGCTTCAAAGTCAAATATTTGCCGCGCGCGCCATTCCGCAGTTGTGTTTTTTTCACTTCACACTCGATGTTTTCTCCATTTCAACACTTGTTATAAATTTTGGCATCAAAAAAGCCACTAGTTGATGGCAACTGCCATTCACAAAAAAGCGAATGAATTGCGCATCGAGAGTGAAAGAAAAATTCTAATTTTTGTGTTTGTGTGTGTTTGTCTGTTTATCTCTTTTGTGAACATCGATTTATTGCTTGAGTGTTGTTTCATGCCAACTTACCTTACGATTCTCCGCAGGCATTGATGCGGTACGTGCGCGTTGTTGTTGTGGCTTCGTTTGCCCAGGATTCTTATTCACAGCCGAAGTGCTTGCTTCAACAGCCTTTCGATTAAATATATTTGGTGACTTACTACGCGTATATTTCTCGCGATTTTCGAGTCTATTGAGAAAAAAGAAAAAAAAGAAATAGCAAGAACATGTTAAAATATATAAAATGATGTATCTAACAACAGGCTGAGTTCGTGTTTGCATGTGTGTATTAAATTAAGGATAAGATGAATGATCGCACATGGCAATGGCTAATAAAGGAGCTCTTACAATATCCAAACATTGCGTAAATATTCTCATCACGTATCAACCAGTTTGAGCATATGCTTATGATGGGAAATGTAAAAACAAGATAAGAATCAGATTTTAAATCAATGAATGCAATGCGTAGGAGTCTAGAGACTACGCGAGTCACAAATTGATAACTTTATTGAATCAGTGTCAAGAGAACTGTATTGAATTTCATTGTCGATTGTTTTAATCTTTGAATTTTATGGGAAACGATGATGAATGTTGAATTGAAAGCTGTAATCCATGAATTTCAATTTCGCAGATGATTCCATGTTAAATGAAAAGCTCTCAAGTTTCAATTTTAATGTTCTAAAGTTTCTGTGTGGGCTGTATTTTTGTGACATTTTATGTGAAAATTTTGATTTCAACCAAGGCTAAGACACTCCTAAGATTAAGATTAATCGGCGATTGTTGCGATTCCTAAGAAAATTGAATTTTCTTCAAAAACTCGAATATTAAGCAAATCTTCGATTGTATTCTATTTGTATTTGTTAAATTCACACTTATTGTTTCTTTCCCTTATTCATTCTTGCAGTTTTTTAATAGATATTATGAGATTTTAATGATTTTCTACAGAATTTTCATTTTTACAAAATGTCAACAAAACATATGGAAATTTTTGCAAAAATTTCTTCAACAACTTAAGTTTTCATTTGTAAAATTAAACATTTTAAAACGAAATAAACTCAAAATCCATAAGTGCAAACAAATCTACGCTTTAGTAGGATTTATCTAGCGAAAACCAGAAGTTTCGAGCTGCTTTCTATAAAATTGTGATTATTCGCCGATTCATCGGAGTATCTTCGTCTTGATTTCAACAAAGTTTTATTACCATATTTAAAACTTGAATAAAATCCTGAAGTTTTAATTAAAATCAGTAAAATTATAATTGAAACAAAATGCCCAATACTCAACAATGAAATTTTCCATTGTGATTCAATTTAATTACTTAGTGATCAAGTGAGAGAGATTTTGTTGTTGAAAAATCCAATATCAATATAGGAGGAGCTTGAATAACATGCATATGAGAGAGAAAATGTAAATTGAATTCTGTGTATGAACCAACAAAAAAAGCTTTATCAGAAATTGATGAAAAAAGTTTGCATGTTGATTAGCATTAACACACAAATTTTCTCTTACCTGTTGCCAAGCGATGATGATGCTGTTTGCTGCTCAGTCATTTGTTGCTGCTGTTGTTGTTGTTGTCCCCAATTGGTTTGTGGTTCATCACTTTTCATATAACGATAGAGATCATTTGAATTGTGTGCTGGCGATGTGACAACTTGTGCTTGTGGTGAACTAAAATTTGGTATTGTTCTAGCTAAAGTGATTGATGATGCTCGTCGTCTACTGAATATTGGTGATTTTTGACGATTTAATTCCTGCTATTGGGAGAAAACATTCTGAATTATACACATAATAGTTGCATAATTAAAATTGTCTACCATTTGTTTTCTATTTGATGTTGTTGAAGACGATGTTAGGATAGTTGAGTCAGTAGTAGATTTATCTTGCATTATACTGCCACTGTTAGTGCTGTAATTGAATGTTGTATTACTTGCTCCACTAGAACTTCTCTCATTGTTGCTTCTAAGTTGATTAACGCTTCTATTGTGTCTCATCAAGCAATATGAAGAGTTTGTTGCCTTCAATTTCGATATAAGCTCATCACCCGATGTATGAAAATCAGAGGCGGAGCAGTTTTCTGTAAACAAAATACGGATAAAGTTTAGAAAATATGCAAATATAAAATGAATAACTTTGATGGATGAATGAAGAAATGAAAATTTTTTCTCGTACAAAAAATCCTTGTAAAACATGAGAGAAGAAGTTCTTATTTTTATTCAGATAAAAAATTATCACAAAGCGACGAGGGACAGAAAGATGATGAAAAAGAAGAAGAAGAAGAAGAAAATGTTAAAGTTTACAGAAGTAAAGTAAGCATGAAATTTTAATGAACTTTTTTCACGACCCTCAGACCCTTTCTACTTTCAAAGGTATTTTTTTTTCAAACTTTTATGAAAGGCGTCTGATATATTTATTAACTCAATTGTAATTCAAATATTTAGGATAATAATTTCTTTATTTAGTTCATGTCTTGGTAATAAACACTTAAATGTCAAAGTTTTATTGTTAGTCATTCGAATTTTGTCAAAGCAATGATAATGAGTTAATGATTGAAAGAATTTAAAAAAGTATTTCGCGATTAAATGAAATTTCATGCTCTATTTGATACAATTATTATTTTCTCACATCATCAACATCAAAAACGAAAATTAATGATAATTTTATGTGCTATAAAGAGAAATTCAAAACCCCCAAAAAGAACCTATAAAACTTTACTGACAGTAACCAGCTCAATTTTCTTGCTCGTTCGCTAATTCCATACATTTTTATCACTTTCTTAATTACTTTGCTATGGCTTGAATTCACATTCGCAAAATCTAAATCATTAATATGATGAGGGTAAAGAGAGTTTCGCTAAAAATACAAACATTGAAGTTTTCCCGAAAGATGAACAAGAAAGATGTGATAGAAGCTCAAAATTAATGTTATTGTTTTGAGATTCGTGAATACTTAACGCCGCCTACGCAAGAGAGATAAAAAAATTGGGGTTTTCAATGTCTTTAATGGAAAATTCTTCGCAGTTTAATGCTAAGAAAAAAGGAGATTTGTTCAAGGCCAATTTTGTCAATATAGATTTTTATAGTCGATTGAATATTGCAAAAAGTTTCGAGTGAAATGCTAAATATTCACTGTTAGAGATATTTTTGCCAATCAATTGAGTAAGTCTCTAACAGAGTTTGTATTACGAGAAATAAGAAGGAAAACAACTTGTTGAAACAAGTAAAGGTGTAGATAAAGTTTACAAACTGAGGAAATTTCTACTCAATTTAGATTGTTCGACTACAACAGCTACAATGTTTTCTCACAACGGGACTATTTAGTAACATAGTATGTATGAAGTAACAGACATAAATATTTACAACAGCCAAAATTTCTCTTACACTTTATCTCACAAATCACTCGTAATTCGATACAATCACAAACGTGATTTATAGTAAACTATTTTGAAGGATTTTCTTTGTGTATTTATTTATTTTTGTATGTCTTTGTATCATTGTTTACGCTAGAAAATTGTTATTTATTTTGCAAGCTCTTTTCACTGTTTGAGTCTGACATTTCTGTTTATTTCAATGTTTCTTTCTCTAGTTTAAATTGACAGTGACATTGCAAAGAGGATAAAGATGGAGAGAAAAAAAAAAGAATTGTTGATGAAGGCAAGGTGAGACAATAATTGGGAAATGCAAGCTATCAGCTTATTCAGGATTCAATTAAAAAAATGTAGATGAAAGCAATCCGCTTAAATTTTTCTCCGCTGTTGATTTACTTATATACAAAAGCCTTATATCTGTCCGCACTCAAGTCTGTTTATTTTTTACAAATTGACACACTCATTCGTTCTATTCACATGTGAATAATTTATAATTTAATTAAGTCATCAATCACATTCAATGAAACAAAATTGAATTCAATATTCAATGAGCAAGAGAAAAAAAAATTGATAATTTTAAGAGTACAAAATGTGAATAAATTTGACAGTCGTTTAATTGTTCAGCCGAGAATATGATATATTATGAATAATTCAAGGTAGAAAATTAATTTTCCTTGCCTTTTTAATAATTAAATAAATTTCTATGGGGAAAAATAACTTGTTGAACATCCGAAAATGATTTATGATTTTTGTTTGAGTTAGCTTTAATACGTAAGCAGATCAAGGTATGATTTAAAGATGTATCTAAGTTTATATCTAATTGAAACACGTTGAATGATTTATTGATGCTCAAAAGAGAATTAATTAAAATCATGATGAATGAGCAAGAGCAAAAATAATTTTATCTTTTTATTATCTTTCACTAAGGATGAGAAAATTTTATAAGAAGCTTTTAAGAGACATTTTTAATGAATTTCTTTAACGATGGATGGAGAATAAAAAAAATTGTGAATTTATTTTAATTATGTTTTTCCCTTGAACTTAAACTTTTATTTTAACTTCTTCGTTCATTTTAGTAGCCACTTAAAGCTGACATGAATGTTTAAACACACTTATAAGAAACATCAAAAGCATGAGAAGTGATGAAGACGCAATTAAAAAAAAGAGAATCATAAAGTAAACTTTAAACATCGTATGAGATAAGCCATAACTCATATTTTTCATGTCATAAGAAGAAATAACTTTTATTGTTGACATGATATAAACATTTTTTTTTTCTTCATATGGAAAAAAGCTTCATAAACATTCTGAATGCGCATTTAACAGAGTGAGAGCGGAATAATTCACCACATGATGCTCACGTTCATATTTCTTCTATTCATACAGAGTTTGCAGACTGTGCAATGCAAACTTGATTTCTGAATTGCGAGTAAAAAAAATATTATTATTGCGCTCATTGAGCAATGATGAAAGGAGGAGTAAAAGATTGTGCTCACTTCACATTAAATGGGGTCGTGATGATGATGCAGCGACATCAGAAACAGTTAAAATACTCAAGAAACAGAGTGTAGAAGAGGAAGAAACATTAAGAGCTTTTTTTCCTGAAATATACATAAATTGCTATGATGTTACTCACTGAGTCATCAACTTTATCGTCTTTTAACATGAATTGCAATGAGCCTCCTACTCCTTTTATTTTTATCCACCTTAACAGTATCACGAATAGTACTATTAAACATATTTCATTCAACATTAGTGAGCTTTACTATCTTAATTCCTGTAACTTTCATCTTTTAAGTATATACATACAATCATCATTATTGTAGTTGTAGAGATCATTATCGACATTATTCGGTGAGAATGGAAAGTTTAATGATGTCAATACATACTTTTTGAACGAGAAGAAAAAAAAACATTAACGAGTAGCAGTAAGCTTACATATGTTCTTCTTAATCGCATCGTTATGAAGAAAGTGCGAAATGGTGAAATAAGGATAAAAGAGTTCTCTTCATGTCAATTCATATCGAAAGTGAGAATGTAAGTGTTCACTCAAATATATATAAACACGTGAAAAAATGCTTTCAAGAGTGTCAAACATTGAATTATAAATAAATGTCGATTATAATGAATTATTTTTTTGCGTTTGTTTACATTCTCTGATAAAAATGGCATAAAGTATGCTATTAATCTCAATTATTTCCTTGCCATAAACAATTTACTTGCTTCGACATTCGGCAGACTTTTTTTAATCACATAAAACGTTTATTCTTTTATGCCACGAGGGAAGGCAAAATGTGATTGCATGAATGTGGATTGTTAGTCATTACATTTCCAATAAACTTTTTTTTACGATTTAATTATGTTATCTCATTTTTTGCTGCGTTATGTATGGATATAAATTAATATTCAGAATGGATGATGTTTGATAAGAAGTTTACTTTGAATTTTTGTGAAATATAAAAATAACGGTTCTTATTAAATTCAAAATATATTGTAACCAACTTCACGTTTATTTATATTTACATTTGCTTATTTATTAAAAGCTTTAATAATAGGAAACATTGAAAATAATTCAAAGATATAAATCAAAAAACAATATGCTTTAATTATCAAAATGAAATCTTTGATATTCAAATCAATTTATCAAAACAATCTGCATACAATATTTTCCCATCGCGTTAAAATTAATCAATTTTATCATAATGAGGCCTAGTGACAAACACACTTGCTATAGGGTCGCGTCGGCATTAATTAAAACGAGATAATTTGCTAATACATGCGTGAACATTTTGCCGTCATCGTCATAAATTGAAACTTTTCTCCCATAAGATGATGCAAAAACATACATAATTTTTTATGGTCGTGGTAGGAAGTTTATTTCGTCATTAATCTTCATTAAAGCATTGAGCGGCAATTTGTTTCTGCTTTTCTTTGAAAATAAGTAGCTATTAGGATTTGTTTTGTATGCGGAAAATTACGCACTGAAAAAATAATATGAGTACTAACAGTAATCAGGTAGCAGTTAGTGTAGAACTCATTTATTTCCCACCCACAATCGTTTTGCCTTTGAAATGATTTCATGGAATTTTATTGATGTGTGAATTGACATATATGAATTCACATGAAAATTTATGTGTTTTTGATGCTATTCAATATCATGAAGTGAATAAATTGAAAACTTTCACATCAAATATTTCTTTATAATGAACCTTTTAATTTCAGATTTTCTCTTTTACTTTTCAATTTTCATATATATCTATTTTTAATTTTATTCGTAAACATTTCTAAATCGTAATTTAAATTGCAATCTCTAGAGCGAAAGTAACTATAAATTCTAATTCGTTTATAAACATAAACTTATGAGAAAGCTCTTTCAAATGCAACGCAATAATGCTTAAATAAACAGCGCACTGAGAAATGGTTTTGAGCTGTGCTATAAATTTATATTATAACCATGCTTATTTTCAAGACGATAGAACTTTATGGTGATGTTTTTATCTTTTAATAAACTTTATTGTGGTTGAAATGCGTGCTCAAATTTAATGGTAAACTACAAGAATAAGCAATTGTTCATAAGTGGCATTTAATCTTTAATTGCACAGCTTTATAGCGTAAAATAAGTATAGAATATGAGAAAAAGCTGTCATAATTTTTAAGTAGATTAAATGATTAATGAGAACTTTCTTTCTCTTTCTTTTTTTTGTGTCGAATCATGACTATAAACGACCACAGAAATTCAAATTGAATTAAGGACCAAAATGCTTTGATATATGACATGTGTTCTTTATCTTTAGTGGTTAGTAACCAGTATGAATAAAATAGAATTATGGCAATATTTCTGACTATTTTCATACAACTTGACCTCATAATTTTCTCATATTATATCAACATGCTTGAGGAAATTTATTTGGTTAAAAAACATAAATTTTGCTTTTATGAAAAGGTCAAGGTTCAGTAAAAAAAAAGAAAGTTGTGACAAAAATATGAAATTTTGATGGGAATGTGAAGAGGAAAACGGCTGCGTGATATCGACTTACCGCAATTACATTTGCGAGTCTCAAAGCTGTCATAATCGTAACTATGTTGTAATGATTTGTTATGTGTGTTAAAATTAATGCTTGCATCAACAGAAAACTTTCTTGTTAATTTCATTGTCTTTTCATCGTCACTATAATTGTTAAAGTTCGTGCTGTTGCTATTAGCATTCATGTCATTAAATTTATTTCCTAAGTTCATTACACGATTGTCACTAAAGTCATCGACTTGATTTTGATCAACTTTCGGTCTATTGTTTCTATCTAACATTGTTTCATTAGTATTAGTCAAATTATGGAGGCAACAGTATTTAATATGTTTGCAAAAGTCAGGAGTTATTACAGTACCGCCTGCTGTTGATGATGCATTCGCATTTCGTCCTGAATTGCGGTTCACACGAAATGAATTTGAACGCACTTGCGTGCCGGCTGTTGGAAGCAATGATGTTGTATTGCTATATTTAGCACTTGATGAACGATTTCGTCCTCGAACATTGTATCTCGGTATGACCTACATTTGAATTTTGATTACTATCTACAGTCAATATAGTTAGTGAATGTTCAACTTACCTTATCCTCCAATACATTTGACACCAATTCAATATGATCTTCGTCCTCGTTAATCATTGAGAAAAAATCTTTAAATGTTTCGGGAAATGTTGAAGCTGGGAATTGTTGATGCTGCTGTCCGCCATTCGATTTATTTGAACTCGAGTTCACATTGAAACGTGTTTCCATTCTTTTATTTCAATAATTTCATGTTGCTTTTAGCAATTCTGAAACTAGAAAAAGAGAGAGAATATCAATAAGCAGAAAATTGGAAATAAAAAAAATATATACAACAAAATTAAGTGAGAGAGTAAAAGACGAATTTGTTTTTTTATTGCAAACAATTTATCTTGTTTCATTGGATGATGAAGTAAGAACTGAAGTACGTAAAGCGAGATGAAAAATTTCTCAAGTGTTACCGGCATATCCTTGAATCAATCAAATTAATCATGATTGTCATCTATTCTAAATACTGTTATTCCATTCCTTCCTTCCTCACTGACTGATGTAAACTTTGACGTAAATGAAAAATCACAATAATTTAAAATTCTCTTTTATTTCATAAACATTCAATTAAAATCATTTAATATCTTAATTAAAAAGAGCTATTTATTCTACGTCTTAGAATTTCTTTCAATATTTGTTTACAAATCTCTTTGAAAGCTAAACGAAAGCATGAAGCAGAACCAATCTAATGATGAAAATACTTGTCATAAAGCTGCGAAATTGAATTCCTAAAGGAAAAGTTTTCTCTTTCATTTGAAATGAAAATCGTTTGTGAGAGAAGTAAAAGCCATAGAGAAATGTAATTAGAATAAAAAAGAACTTTATGAGAACTCATGAATGAGAAAGACGAAAAAGCGACAAATCATTACCTTGACAAAGAAAAAGTTTGTTTTTTGGCTTCTCTTTGTGCCTATTTTCTTCATTAATTAGGTGAAAATTAAACTTATAGCTTTTAGCTTTAAACAAACAAATTTTGTGATCAAATTTATAAATTTAACGATTTTTTTCATATTTAAATTTTTTAAAAAATGTCGTTATAGAAATTTGATTTCAGTTCTTTATTAAGACAGTAAACAAATTGAGAAAGATGAAGTGTAATTGAATTATATACTTTTCATAAAATGAAGCTATTTGATAGAAAGAATCGCACATTTTCACAATTTAATTAATTAACGAGAACATGAAGATGAAAATTGAAAATTTACTTTCGAGCGAATATTTTTTGTTTATTTTTGTTTTCGCTTAATTTGGATAGAGCGTGAAGTGAAATGTTGAAAAATATACATTTTCATGGTTTCGTGTCGATGTTAGAAGGAGAATAACGAGTGTTTTATGTATTTAAAAACTACCGCAATGAGTGTGATACTTTGTATAACTTTCTCATTAGCTGATGAGTGAGTGTAGGTGAAGGGTAAAAAAGTTAGACATCAAGTTTAACCCTCTCACTCTCTTTTGTATACGTATGACTTTGACAAAACTAATTATGATAAAAAGCTAAGCAGGGAAGAAAGCAAGTTAATGAAAGTTGTTGACTCTCTAAAGAACATTTTGCCTCATTATTCAGCGATTAGAGCCATTACTTGGTTGTTTACATAATGACAATTATAAAAAATTCAACTTTTTTATGCTCCAAGTCTTTGAATATAAACAATCTCGCGAGAATAATTGAGAGATAAAAAAATTTCGATAAAACATTCAAAAATTTACAACAAACTCGGCTGTTGTCATTTCTTTTTTACTGCCAAGCTACGATGCAATAAGATCTGTTTCGAAATTGATTTTCACAAGAAATCAAAATTCTTGATCAATGTGACGTCAGGAGGAAATTTGAAGAACGATTTTCAAACACGAGTCTACTTACACCCACTCGAGCTAACAAAAATCTTCTATTATCATTCTACAATGTTTACAGATGTAAAAAAATGGACAAATAGAAAAAGAAAGAGACAAAACCTGCAGTCATTGATTTAGTTGAATATGATGAAGGTAGGTAGGATAAATCTTGGATTGATTGAAAAAGGATAAAGAAATGATTGTGTGGGTAGTAATAAATAACGTTCATGTTTTAAACGAATGAGAATATAAGTTGATAAAAGATCAGCGAAATGATGTGATAATATTGAACGAGAAACGTGACATGTCAATTGATAATCTATCAGCAGTGTAGTCAATAATGTGTAGTTGAGAGAATGATTTTAGAACCTTGTTATAATATCAATCTACAATTTAAGTAAATTTTAATTTCAAATGTTGCAAATTTTAAAGCTCATTATTAATTATAACTCTGATGGATCCAACGAAAATAAATTCCGTTAAATTTTACAAAATTTAAATTTTTCTAAAGCAACGCTATAATAGGAAATTCAGAAAAATTGATTTTATTTAGGTTTAAAATGTCTTATTTTCTGTAAATAATGAACAATTTCTAATGAGCTCATTCGTTTTATAAAAATTCATTTGTAAATTTTAATTGATTATAAATGAAAATTTTAATTTTAAATTAAAAGTAATTTAAAATCTAAAGCAACGCGCAAATTCAAACTAAAAACTGTAACGGTTCTGTTGCATCACCAATATGAATTTCACACTTAGAAAATATTATTACTAGAGTTGCTACCGGCAAAACTCGTCCAATTTGGCCGGTTTGATAAATATCTCAAAATCTAAGCTTAATATTTTTAAAAATTCTTTTGGTATTGATTCTATAAAGCTCGACGAAGAAAAATAAAAGAAAATTGAAGTTTAGCGGCTGTGTTGCCCCTTGATTTATTTCAATTTTAATCTCGCCGGTTTTGAAACTTTTTAAAAACCGGCGAAGACAAAAATTGATATAACTCAACCGTAGTTATAGCAAAAAACTTCAAATTACTGTTACTTTACTTCTACAGCTCTATAAAAAAAGCACCAAAAGAGTTTTTCAATTTACAAAGCTTCAGTTTTAAGATATTTATCAAACCGTCCAAAAACGGCGAGTTTGCCAGAAACAACTCTCATTATTACTATCAGTAACTCAAAAACAGAGAAAATATAGCCTTAAGCTTCTTATTGTAATTTTCTTGTAAAATTATTGACCCTAAAAAATCAATTTCTCAATGAAAATAAAAACTTGACCAATTTCCTGAAGGCACACAAAAAAAATCATCAACATAAAAAACAATGATCAATTCATTCATACATGAGTGATCTCTGATATGCTTTTATCTCATTTTCAACATATACTTCCATTTCTTTCACATTTCCTCTCATTAATTGAATTATGATGGTGGAAAAATCATTGAAGATCCTTGCTGTTGCTTGTTATCAACTAAAACTAATAACATCGTTTGCTTTTATTCATTTTCTCGAAATGTAAGCTCACAATATTGCTCTCATATTTCAGAAACAATCGTGACACACACACAAAAACAAAATTAAATTTAACGACTATTTATAGACTTGAGATAGACAGAGACATAAAAAATCGCTTTCGATATTGTATTAGAAGGATTTAGAGACAGTAAGAAGAGATGCCTCATTGAAAGTTAAGAATTGACAAAATGAGCCATGTTCTAAGATGACTTCTAAACAACGCGTGCATGATGAGAATTTTGCTTCTTTTTTCGATTTATTTTTAACTACAATAGAGACAGTAAAAGAAATTGAAAGGTTGAAAAGCAACATTGAAAAGAAATGAAGATGAAATAAATAACCGTCAGCATCAGCATTAAATTTATGATATAGATACTTATCCCGAGGCAGCTTTGTGTATTCAGAAAGAAAGAGATAAGAAATTGAAATAGAATCACAACGACAGAGAGAAAATGAAAAGATTTCGTGGAATTATGTTTGAGTGTTGAGTTAAAAGACAAGAAAAAGTAATCAGGTAGTAAATAAATAAAACTTTTTAGCGCATTTTTGTATAGAAAATGCAGCTTATAATTTCACTTTGGCTGGCTGGCTGGCTGGGTGACAACTGCTTTGAGATCTTGAAAACTACAATACCTAGAGACTTCCGGTTTTTTGCTTTCGATTTATGCTGTCGAGTTACTGGCTTATCGCTTAGTTAGAAAGTTGTCACTTTTTGCATTACTCGTTAAATTGCGAATCAAAAATTCCATATTGAAAATTGTAAACAAAAATTTTTTGCGTCGATTACTAAGATTTTTTTCGTCAACGCGTTTTTTCGCATCTTTTACAATTTGAATTTAACTCGACCGTTATTTTCAACTTAAATTTTTTAACTCATTTCTGTATAGAAAACAGTTTTAGTTTTATTTAATGAAACAAATTAGTTTTTTAAACTTGAAATCGGAAAGTAAGGCAGAATTTAATTATTCCTGATGGCTTGAAATTGAAATCCAGCAATCAAATCGAAGCATTCATGATTCTATCATTCGACACAAGGTTTCATTCTTTACGCAATTCGTCAACGAATATTGGAACTACAATTGATGGAATATTCGGACGAATTGAAAATTATAAAGTCGAAGATTTTATTTACGAGTCATATGCATCTTATCATAAACCATTATTAATTCGAATTAATGAACTTTAAATATAAAATACTTTTTCAGGCCACTGTGAGTTAATAAAACGAATCAAAATCATAAACGAATCTTTTATTTTGTAATTGACAATTTCACTGTTCTGGGCGACAAAAATGCGCTAAAGTCAACTGATCCGGGCAAGTGACTTTGATTAATTTTTTTTTATTCGAATGACAAAGCCATAAAAAACGAATTGCGTTTTCTAAAGCTGATAAGCTTCCGGTTTGAACAATTTTCTTTAAAAACTTAAAGTTATTGACATATTTCATAATTCTTTTCCCAAAAATTTTCCATGCAATTCAAATATATTTGATATATCCTTCATGAAAAACTGTTCATTCAAGCTTTGATGATCAAAATGAAAGAAGCTTTTGTAAACAATGGTCTTTGTATGATACAGAAAATGATTTCATTCAGTAAGAGAGAGAAAATGGAGCAATTTATTATTTGTGCGAATGACTGTTTTGATGATGATTGCCGAAAAAGAAATCTGTGTACTTTTGTTGCTGCTTCTATTTAATTTACTTACACGATGTAATCCATAATCTCTCACAGAGCACAATATTGGTAAATAGAAGCTGATAAAATGAAATTTCATCTCTTCTCTCTCTCTGTGTTTCGGGAGGAAATTTTCTTCACATAAAAGAAACCAACGATTTTTCTTCTTTTATTCCATATTTCTTTTGTCTGAGTTGAAGAATCTTCTTTTCATTCAAAAAATGAATTGATGTTGATGAAAAATGAAATGAGTGATGGAATTGAGAAAAGTTTGTTAAATATTTTTTGTCCATTTACAGCAAAAATTGCTACTGTTGTCGATAAAAATAGAATTGATGATGTAAAAATTTATATTTTGGGCCTCGTGTTGCGTCTTTTTACTACTAAAAAAAAAAAACGTGCGTGTGTAGGCAGATTTTCTAAATTAAAAGCTAATTGAATATTTTTATATTGAACCCAATGTAGGGAGGTAAATTTGTTATATGACAAGCATATTTACCTCTCTCGATATGTTATTTCAGCACAGAGAAAAGGACCGAAATGTCAATTTTTGTATCAAGTAAAATTTAAGGAAAGAATTTCTCAATAGATAGAAGAAGGAATTTTTGTTGATAAAACACAATGACTATCAGAGTAACCAATAGATTTAGAGTTATTTAAAGGTCATAATGTAACTGCTTTTTCTTTTCAAAGTTTAGCAAAGAAGGTGATATTAAGACTTTCATACAATGTCTATTGACTTTTTTCTTCCTTTTCTTTATGGATCAGTGGATTGATAGAGGTAAGGCTTTCTTCTCATAATATGATATTTCATCAAACTACTGTCAATATGAAAAGGGTTCTTTAATGGAATAGAGAGAAGAAAAGATTAAGAAGCTCTAGAGAAATTTTGTTATAGATAAAAATTTTAAAAGCTTTAGAGAGCTTAATCGCAAATTTTATTTTAATTAGAGAGCTTTTAAAATTATAATTTTTTAATCATTTTAAGTATGAAGATAGAAATTCGAGAAAAAAGTATCTCAGCTTAAGACAATAGAAAAGAGCCTCACGGGCTAAAACAATAAATAAATATGAACATGCGGAAGGAAAATTTCTTCATCTCATCTTTCTAATAAAAATAATATATGGAGATGAATGTGAGTGAAATTGAGAGGATAAAGCAAAGCTATTTTTATTATGTTACTGCGTATCAGTGCGTTTAAAGATTTAATGAAAACATTTTGATGTTATTTTGCCAGCTCCACAAATTTCTTTCACCATTAAGAAGTTTTTCTAACTCGCGAATGAAGTATTCATTTTCAAGTTCATTTAATGTTTTTCCTTCTTCGTGTGTGCGAAATCTATCTTCTTTTTTTTTCTCTTTTCTTTTCCACTTGCAGATAAGCACGGTGTTACAAGTAATTACATGTTGAAAGAGGGCAAGAATTGTGCCATTGCGTGAAATAAAGTTGTTGAGAATGTTTTACAGAGTGAAAACGAGCGTAAGGAGCTGTCAAAATGAGTAGAAATTTCCATTTGAAATTACGGTATGTCTAAAAATACTCGTAATATTTCTTAGACCTCAACACCCACGAGAATCGTTCAATACTTTTATGCTTTTCGTAGAAAATTTTTATCGATGATGAGGGTTGAGATTGAATAATGAAAGTACTGATTTAATGCTACTATGTGCTTTAATAAAAGAATGAAGAAGATGACCGAGATTTGAATATTCATTCAGTTTTTTGCTCTTTTAAATCACATTCAAGAGGAGTGTCATTGTACGTTAAATTCAATTAAATAGAATTTTATCTCTAAAATGTTCTCGATTTCAGTGCTATAACGCTTGAGATGTCAAAGAAAAATCTGTCAAGCGTATTTTTTGCTCATAAAAAAAGACTCAATGTTAATTATATAAACTTCAATTAGCCTCTAAGTGATTGTGATTAAATTTAATTGCTGTTCCAACTTTTCTTCTTTTTTTCTCATTATGCAGAAGCAGTAACAAGTGAGTGATGAAATAAAAATAGTAAAATGTTTCATATGAAATATTCATAATATTTATTTTTGTTTATTTATCTAGAAAAACTTTTGGGTCACAAAATTTACCAACAGAAAACTAATATTTACATAATTTATTTTAGTTATTTCTCTCTATAGAGCAAAAAAGTTTAAAAAAGCTTTAAAAATAACAAAAAGTTTTTAGAAAGAATTTTCATCTTAAACTTTTTCGTTATTGAGTTAAGAAAAGTTTAAGATAAAGAAATTCTTTTGGTAATTATCTAGAATGATTTTCTTGAGACGAAAAATAAGTGAAATTTTTGTGGGAGAATTCACGCTAGCAAAAATTATTTTGATATTTTTTTTTGCGTTGATAAATCATTGTATTGTCATTTCAATTGTTCAAACCACATAAAAGTTCAAAACAATTCTAATTTTGGAATACACAGAAATTTTAACGAGTGTTGTTTTGCTTCATTGAAAATTTTTGTTGTTCATAAAATTATTCATGTACGACCACAGCAGTCAGCAGTGTATTGCTAGAAATATTTACTCGATCTATTCATAGAAATTTTTGCTCTAGGCATTCATTTAATAGCTTTAAATGAAAATTTGATTGAAAATCACAATCGCTATGCATTTTATCTAATAAAGGTTACAGAAAGAAGCACTTAGACGAAAAATTTGTTGATATCAGCATGTTGGATGAATAAATTACTTGAAATCATGAAAAATGTTAAACTTCTCCTCAAACATCAACGAATATAATTGTTTTCGTATGAAGGATGATGATGAAGATGATAGGAACGTGCGAGTTAGCAATATCTAAAGAGTGCTTTAGCTCTTGACACTGAGCTATCATCATTAATATAAATTATTTCTTCCCGTCAACAACCACTCATCATTTGGCGTGGAAAATTGTGTCTAGGAAGGAAGCGAGAGAGAGAGAGTGAATGAATAAAAAAGGAAAATTGATGAAATTTTTCTCTTGCATATTTATGATTTATACATATTTTCAATATGAAGCGAATAAGCACATATGTGTGTGCGGCACTCTAAAAAAAAAGAGAGAGAGAAGTAGGCAGAAAAGATTTTTCTTATGTTTGTTTTATTAAATATTTGCTCGCAGAAAAAAGTAAAGAATTTCCTCTCAACATTCATCTTATCGTGTTTAAAGTACAGATTGTTCTTCTCTTTTCGCATTTAAAAATTTTCCGCCATCTTCTTCTGTGCTTGATAAACATTTCAAAATTTTCTCATTGAATGAAGATTAATTGAAATTCCACATCAATTATATATGAATCTTTTTTCATCTTTTCTCTAATTTATAACATGCTGCATGTGCTTTGTAGTCTCATTGAAAAATGACGTTTCTATCCTCCCGACAGATTCTAATTTAAACTATGAAGATTGATGAAGGAATTAAATTTAAATATTAATATTTAGTTTGATTAACATGAAAATGAAGTACTGTGGTTGATGTGGTTGCTGAGGTACATTTTATCTATTATTTTACTGTAGGGTTTGGAAAATTAGTATGCGCAGGTATGCAGGTATGCAAATATGCGCATAGTATGCGCATACTATTCGCATACTAAATTTTAAACAATAATATTAATTTTGAAAGAGTCTATTGAATTTTTAGAATAATAAATGCGGAATGTATTGTATTTAAATCGCTGTTTTAGTGATAAACATTTTTAAATTCAATTTTGATT
>JACWBX010000991.1:69354-122443 GCA_014622435.1 Polypedilum pembai
AGTGTTTTGATTGATGCATTAAATAAAAATGACTATATATGACTATATAAAAGAAATAGTGCAATTCTCAATGAAATGGATTATGAATAGTTCAATGAATACAATTAGTAATATAACATGATCAAAATCTTGGTTTTTAACTAAAAAATGAAAACTTTTTTGAAAATAATAGAACTAAAATATATTAAATTCAGAAATATAAGATTTTTTCATTTTCGGAAATAAAATTATTTTATTTTTTACAATTAAAAAAATTTCAATAAAATTTACTATGCGCATAGTATGCGCATAGTATGCGAATACTAATTAGTTCGGTATGCGCATAGTATGCGCAGGTCTGCGTATACTTTCCAAACCCTATTTTACTGACAATTGTGATGTATGAAGGTAGAAGTATGTATGCATACAATACTTCAACTAGATTGACATAAAACATTTCAATTATCTTTTGTTCATTGTTTTATTTCACATAGATAAATTAGTTTTACACTTTATCACTATATTTAAATGTCAATTTATTTTAATTTAGGGGGAAAACAGCTTTAACGAAAGATGCAAAAAATGAAAAGAAGCGAAAAGTGACGAAAAGAAGCAAAAATCAAATGATGCAAAAAAGATTGTATAGAAATTTTGAATTTCTCTTTTTTTTCATAAGAGAAACGTTTCATTTTAATAAAAATATCAATTATAAAGAGTATTGAAGCGTTTATACTACAATAGAAGCTTAGAATTTGGCACACAAACTTTCTGCATCAATAATTTTATTTGTAAACAATGACGAAAAATAGCGAAAGAAAAATTCTTTCGTCAGAGCTGTTTTTCGCCTGATTTAATTAAATTGATTTTGTGCGCACAATATAAAATGTTTTGTTATTTTTAAATATAAAATTTATTTTGTATTCATCTCACTTTTTACAAAATAAAACTTTTTCTTTCTTTTCATTAACTTTACGTTGTGGTTGAATAGTTTTCAATGCAGAACATAAATAAGTGATTTGTATGATTTCTCAAGTGGAAAAAAATAATATTTTTCAATGAATGAAAGAGAAAACAGATGAATGAAATGAAAAGGTCTGAAGAAATTTTTGCTGTGATTCTTGCTTTTTTAAATTTTGATAAAAAAAAAAACCTTGGGAATCAACATTTACTTTCATTTAATAAAGCTTTTAGATGAGTCAGAGCATGGTAAAATATTTACTGACGTTTTTATTGAAATTTATTATCCCTCGCTAATGCACCTTCTCATTTATTAAATATTAACTTGATTTCTTTTGATATTTTCTACTCTATCAATCATCTAGACTTGGAACTATGTTCATGTTAATTCCGCAGTATTTTTTATGTGATTAAATACAAAAGGGAACTTTGAGTCATTCATAAAATTACTCCCGCACGGTATACACGCTCGGTAATTTTGTATAAACAAATAAAGCTTGGCTATGATAAATATTATCTAATCATAACCGCATACCATACCACCCTCATTCTCTTTTATAAAGATAAGAACAAAATAATGAAAATACGAAGCACAGGTGGTGTTTTCTGAAATTATACGAGAAAGCTTTCTCGTGAGTAAGCAAAATATAATATTACGCAACCAATGCCATATTCCCAATGTGTGTGTGTACACACATGACAAAAGTAATTTAATTTCATTCGCATAATGATTTTCTAAGGGATCTCAAATAAGATGGGTAAAGGATAAAAAAGCAGCATATGGCTTTGAGCAATGGAAACCAAAAAGAATTTTAAAAAAAGCGAATAATAATTTGAGAAAATTCGTTTCAATAATCATATTTCCTATTTCTAATGGAAATGGAAATTCAGAGAGGAAAAGGGTCATGATGATCTTAGCGGAAGAAGTCTTTACACTCTTTTCCTTTTACAAATGATATTAGACCTTTCACAGTGTTTTTCTTGCTATTTGCAGCACCCCGCAACGTTTAAGAAGTAAATTTCAATGTAAATGTTCATCATCATATGTGTCAAAATGTGTGTAACAGCAGTATAAATGTATATTCTCAAACATGCAATCAAATCATTTCATTTTGTGATTTTAATGCCTGTCGCATACAGAACATTCTTGCTTCGCATAAAGAAAACCTACTTTATCACAAAAAAAATGTCTTCAAATGAAAGCAAGCTCAACTCTACACATTCCATTCTCTTGTCATGAAAATAAAACTTTCTTTCATTCTTCTTTCTTCCCTTATCAGTGACAATATACAAAAGAATGTCAATTTGTTGAAGCAAAATCTTAACGGGCAGGTAAGCAAAGAGCAAAATTGACAAATATTTTTCTTAGAATTCACCTCACGCTCTTAAAATTATTTCACTTTTCAGCTAAAATTGCTCATTATTCTGTTACAGAATCTTGAATTTAATAAGAAAAATAACACAAAATGTCCTTCACTATGGTTTTGTTGATGGAAAAAGGGACATTAAAAGGAATTTCTTTCTTTTTTTTCAATTTCTAAGTTGACTTTTATTCAGCATGATAGATTTCAAAGCAGAGATTGTGACCATACATTCTCTCTTCTTTTTCATTTCCTACCACTGGATATTAATGGAATTTTCTAGTCAAGGAAAAAAATATATGTATATGGAAGATTCGCATGCAAGCATTCAAATGCAAACGACAGTGTGGGTTGAAGAGCTTGTGCTTCAAGCAATTAAATGTGTGCATGATTCACAAATCCTAAATGAACACACGTATGTAAGAGTGATAAGAAAATCGATGATGTATTATTAGCATTAGTCAAAATGAAAAAGTATTAGCTTTCATAATAAAGAAATACTTTTTTGCCTTTCAAAGACAAAAATTATTCAAATTTTTTCATCCTTTTTTATTACAGTCATGCAGAAAAAGCATTTCTTTTATAAATAGAAACTATGAATTTCTCATATGCATATTCATAAAAATTAATATCATGTAAATTTGTACATCTTTTAGTAAAGTGAATGAAAGTCATTCCTTGATAAAAAGTTTTGAATATGAAATTGAGGATAAAATGAAAAAAGTTTTTCCTGTTTTTATCTACATGAAAAAACTTTCTTTATCATTTGCTTGAAGCAGATGCTTCTTGCTCCATTTAAAGCTCAAATCTATAAATTTTTTGCCAATTTTCTCTCTTAATCTCAATACTTTGAAGCCAAATATTGACAATTGAAAAATGATACAATGCAATTTGCAATTTCTCTCTTTTATACGTGCGCATATTCAACAAGCAATTCTCTAAACAAATCAGTATGTCATAGCATAGCATAGTTTTCGCAAGATATAGAGAAAAAAATTTCAAAAACAAGGGATGCGAACTCTATCAAAACATTTCATATGGGAAAACATTTTCCAATGATTACTCTGTTTTGCTTATCAAGAGTTCTAAACTTTTGTTCGAAAATTGATTCGAAATTTCATTCGAAAATACAATTTTATATCAAATTTAGGAAATTATTCTAATTGTTTAAATCATTATACATTGAATATTAAGTAAATTGATTAATCTAATGTGATTTCAACAACTTTTTATGCTCAAATTTTATTAAAATGTTTTTAAATTTTAACGAATTTTTCGAAATTTAAAAATTTAATTCTCGAAAACTTTTATTTCCATTCATTGCATACAAAAAAATGGTAACAAAAACTATCATTGCTGTGCTTTATTCACTATTAAAAATCACAATGCATTCATGTTCAATGACTACAATCAAGATATGTATATGAAATACAAAAGAGGATGTTGATGTTTTTAGAACAAGCACAAGGAGCATGTGGTGATGAAGATGATGAGTTTATTGAACAATTTTAATAAAACATCCTGTGCTCTGTGAGTTTTCATTTTGCCTCAAGATTTTTAAATATTATTTTTCGAAAATTGTAATTTACTCTTGGCTGAGTCATACACTATGATTCATTTACATAGTCATGTTGATTTGAAATATTAAACAGTCGTAATAGATAATTCGATCGATACAATAACCTGTTGCTCTCTTTCTAAGTGTGTGTACGAGTGTTTACGTGTTTGTATATTTTACAAAATCATTTGAAATTCAGTATACATGCACAATGTATCAATATTGCAATTACTCGCTGTTTAAGTTACGAATGCAACTTTAAAGTAATGCCATTAACCTCAACCTTTTCCTTTTATTTCATGTTGCATTTTCTCGTTGCTATGGAAATTGATTTTCTATTAGGAATGATTACATAAATAGAAGCACTTTATATCTCTTCTTTTTTTGCTTTATGCAACTTCAAGAGCAAAGCAAGTGTCATGACTCTTATAAAGTTCTCTTTCTCTCACTTTAAATTATAATGCTGAGCCAACAACCTCACGGCAAATAAACTTCAAATAAAATGTCGTTCCTGTGTCTCATAAAAATCGCATTTTTGACACGTTCTGCTTCACTCCTATCGTTTACAACGATAATTGTGTGAGTTGAGTCTTCATACTTTCTACATGTGAAACTTACCGTAATTTACCACTTTTTCCCCGCGGCCATGAGAGAAAGAGAAAATGAAAAAAATGGTGGAAATGACGAACAAAGACGAAAGGAAGGAAAAGGCACAACTCAATTTATCCTGCGGGATTTCAACGTATGAAAATTTCATACATTTTTGAATTAAATTTTTTTCTGTACTTTCATGCATAATCAAAACGGTACTCACATCTTGATAAACTTGTTCTTTATCTTATTGTGATTTGAACAAAAGATGGAAAAAAATTGAATTTATATTTTTATATCGTAGCATATTTTATTTTTATCTTTTTTTTACCTCTTCTCATGCTGCGCTTCATACTGATACTGGCAAACCATATCCCTCATAAATTTAAACATAAGATAAACTTCTCGCTTCAGTCTATGTAACGTGACATTTAGAAAAATATTGAAAAAAAGTTGAAATTCTTTAACGCATTATAAAATAAATCAATCTGTGGAATTTTCAAATTTAACGGACAATAAATTTTTGAATAAATAAATTGCAGTCAACTTCACGTTTTGATAAAATTTCAGTCAGAATGAATAAAAAATTTCATTTCTCATTCCGATAATTGTATGAAAAATGTCATACATGTGTATATCAAGAAGACATAATGCCATGCATATTTCATTCCTTATATTCTTCTTTCTATCTCCCGCCCCGTCGATTTCAAGTGAAATTTTATACAATCTTTCTGAGTAAATGTTGCTTTTTTTATTTCTACTATTTTAGTACATCGAGTGAGTGACATGTCATTTTTTTTACTCTTTTTCATATGCTATAATAATCATATTGATATTCATATGAAGGAGTAAAAAAACTTAAAGTGCCATACTTAAATTATATCAAAGAGGCTATGTTATGCATTTCATTAACATTACGTGCTTCATTTTATAAGAGAGCAAAAAAAAATAAGCACTTTTTCGCTTTCCTTTATGCTGATTTTTCCATTTCCTCTTTGTATTTGTCGCAGCAAAAAAAAGACATTTAAACGACTCACATCAATTGCAAAGCGAGAATGGGGTGAGAATTATGCAAATTATTATGAGAGGAAATTGATTTTTTTATGTGAAACAGTGCAAAAGCGAGAAAACAGACAACGAATAATAAGCATATGTGAAAGTTCAGCAGAATTAATTTTTCATTTTTTGTTATTATGTGCTCATAATAGGTTAATTGAAGGTGTAGCTATGGAATATTTTTGCAACTAAAAATCGCAATATCTTAAATTTATGATATTTATGCATAATAATGTATGATCATTTTCATTTCTGGTTTTTCTATTTTAAAACGATAAAAAATTTCGTTTTGTTTCTCGCAATATAAATCTCATTTTAGACTTGATCAAAAAATTGAAAATTTTAATGATTTTCATTCTTTATTTGTCTGTGTATTTTTAGCATTTTCATAGCAAAATGTCGATCATAAACCCTCTCTCACTTTAATTTCCATACAATAATTTATTTGAAGGCGAAGGCTATAAAAAGAATTTGGTAGGCAAGAAGATAAAAAGCAGCTGGTATTCACAAATTTATCTCATTCACTCTTTTGTGTGTAAGCTCACTCACCAGGTCAATGGAGAAATTATTACGATTTGACGGAAATTATGGAAAATGTCATTTTTTTCAATAATCGTGAATATTTAATTTAATTTTTTCACTCAATATGTGCGTGTATGTTTAATTTCTGTTTTTGTTATTTGCACAAGATGAGAAAGAAGCTAACACATTAGGGAAATTAATTTTTCTTTTTTTTTATATATATATTCAAAGCTCTTCTCACATTTCCACACAATTAATAATAATTACTTATTATTCATTTCACTTTCCAATTCTCATTCACTTTTTTTTTCATTTGAGAAACGCAAATTATTCTTTTTTTATATTTCGCGAGAGTTTCATTTAATTATCCTAATGGTTTTCTTTATAGGCATGAACGATGTATATATTATTGCGGCCACAACGTTTAATGACTTTCACATTCTAATTCAATTGAATCACACTGATTCTTTAATTAAATTTTCTTTCTTTCACACTTTCATTTTTCTATTTCTTTTCTTTACTGCCGCTTTAATTCCTCATAAGAGTGCGTACATATGTGATTTATTTATTCATTCAATTATCACGTTTTTATACACTAATTACACTCCTTGAATGTGGTTCATTTTACAATGCTCTTTTATGTATGATTTCTCGCATTCAAACTCTTTTCATTCTTGTTGTCATTTTTCATCATCATATATGAGCTTCTTTTTTACTTTTCCTAGAAATTAAATTTTACCATTCTTTTATAAAGTGCTCTGAGCATAAAATATTAAAGCAGTTGCTATTGTTGTCACTTCCTCTTTTTAATAGTTCAATCCTTGATATTCTTTTTTGTGCGCAAAGTTTTTGAATGAAAAAATTCTTAGCGATATGTGAAAAATCCTCATAGAAATTTAATCACTTTAATTCTTTGTCTGATAGAATATTTTTTTAATCAAATTAAGAGAAAATTTAGTGATCGAATAGACGACCATACTTCACGAAATGAAAACTCTAACTGACAAGAAAATTTTCTCGCATTTTCAAACGAACAAAATTACATTTCACAGCTGGAGCTTTGAAGGCGAATAAGAGGAGAGAGTGAATCATGCGCAAATGATTTGTTGATAATATCACTGAAGAAAATGTGGCAGCAAGAGAGAGAAAATGAATGAGAAAAAGAGAGGACAATTTATGAATGCAACAAGTGTGTCTGAAAGCATCAAACAAAATTAAAACAGAAGAAATATTATTTTTTTTCAGTTTCATATGGAGACCATGAAATTGTATTTATTTACACGCATCATGTGAAAATAATTTAATTGCTTGTCATGATATTCTTGGCACTAAAGTCAAATAATTCCTTATTTATTCTTTTTAGTCTCTCATTTTCAAGACGAAGATCGTTGACATCACTTTTATTTTCATTGACTGCATGTAACTGTTGTGATTCACCCTTTGTTCCAGAATTATGATTCGATAATTGATAGTTGTTACAATCATTTGTAAATGAACATAAATCATGTGTATGCATCACTTCAATTGTTTCATTTTCATCATTATCAGCATTGCTTATCATTCTTTGGAAATTTTTCGCAATAAGTTGTAATTTCACTTCACGATCGAACATGGCTTGAGAAGTTGTAATGAAAATGGCATTTGTGATTACTCCTTTGTGAGGAATTGTTTTTAAAAGTGATTTACTTGGAATATTCCAAGTTATCACGTTAGTATCTTCACTTCCTGACATTAATGTTTGTTCATCAAGTGAAACAGCTAGACAAGTTACAGCTTTTGTGTGACCACTAAATTTATTATTTACTTTATCTTCGTCTGTTATATGATATTCACGAGTTCGTGGTGGCGATTGAAGTCGATAATGATAAATATTACCTAAACTGGTACCAACAAATAAATTGCATTCAATTCTGTCTAAAGTAATGGCTGTCACGATTTCTTGAAAGACTAAACTTAGCAGCATTGTTCCTGATGCCATGTCATAGAGTTTGCATGTTCGATCTTTTGAAGCAGTCACGAGAATTGCAGCTAATCCACCACAACTAATCCATAAGTCAGTAACTGGCAATGCGTGATCAGAAAATGCATGCAACGGCTCAACATTATTCATTCTATATCGATCACCAACAGCTGCTGATAAATTCCAAATCATAACTTGTCCATCTTCACCTCCACTCACAAAATGAGATCCATCGTCTGTGAATTTTATGCAATTTACTTGTTGATAGTGTTTTGAGAGCATAGCGAGCATTTTTCCTGTACACACTTGCCACACATAAATATTCTCTTTAATACCAGCCACAATAAAATCACCGTCATTTGAAACAGCGAGAGAATTTACTTTTGCAGGCAACACAAATTTGACATTTTGAATTGTATCTGCGCTGTTTATGGGCCAAATATAGAGCAACGGTTTAACATTATTAGCTGTCACAATAAATTTTCCTTTTATTATATCAAGCGAACGTTTTGCTACAGCACCTCCACCTGAATCAAGGAAACGTTAGAAATAACGTGAACAAGAAAAATTTGTGAAATTACCTCTATATTGCATTAATTGTGTACCATTTCGAATATCCCATACTGCTACACTGTTCAGTTGATCATTATCATCTGTTGTGAGTGCAATTTCAACTGCGTCTGTCATTATTTTTAATATTTTATTTCAAAATATTTATTCACACGAGTTTTTGTTTATATTTTTTAAAAAAGATGCAAAGATGATGCAAAAAAGTTGCGTCAATTAGGGGACTGTTTTATAATTTTATTATTAATTAGAGTAATGAAATAAAAGATTTAATTGCAAAAGCTTTAATATGATTATCTATTTAATAAGCCTATCTCATAAAAATTTATTTTAACAAAAAAAATTTTTAAGTCGTAGTTGATGAGACACTGCTCTACTTTTCCAACTCTGAAGACGCGAAAGTAATTGATGCAAATAGTAATTTCTCTCTTAACAAAAGCAAAAAATTCTTAATATCAGTATCTTCGCAGTCGTAAAAACACTCGAAAGTCCTTTCATATTGCATACAAGATGTCGATTAAGTGAAATATTTATTTTGCAAACCACAAAAATCGAATATAATTGAGGAAAATTTAAAATACGCAGTGTGAAAAATGTGCTAAGCAAATTGAGAGAAAGAAAAAATCAATATTACAATATTGAGTGTGTTTGAGGAAGAAAAAAGGACGAATCTAGAAGTCCAAAAAAGGAAGAATTATTCCTTTAAATTTTTTTTAAAGTATCTAATTAGTGTGCTGTGAATGTTCTAAATATTATAATTAAACAAATATGCAGTCTTCAATAATAACTGTTCGTGCACTCTCACGAATTTTAAAGAACAAGTTTTCAACTTTTTTGGATCCAGCTATACACAGTTCATCTCAGCCACACTTTATAAGTGTTGTTGTTGGGTTTCCTAAATGTCTATCAAATAAATATAAAATTGGGAAATATGGTGATGATGCATGGTTCACAAGCTCAAATTCACAGGCAGACGTAATAGGTAAGAAAGTTCTCAAAAAAAAAAAAATTAAGATGAGGAAGTTTTTACATATGATGTAGGAAATGAGAACACACACAAACATATTGATTATTGTTGGCCCTTTTTTCATTACCTTTGTAACAAAAAAATTATTCTTCTCATTTTGTGATACCGACTAATGGAATATTAATAAAAATTACGCAACCCGACTCATAGAGTTTTTTTTTATTTTTGTCCCTCGTCAATCACTTTTGTTTTGCTATTTTAATTATCATTTCTACACGAAAACTTAATCGAGCAAGACCTAGTCAGCGAGTATTCTAGTTCTTATATTTTTATGCTTTTAGAAAATACAAATGATTGAAAATGTCTCCAAAGTTGGACTTTGTTCCTTTTCTAATATTGTGTTGTTTCTTTCACATATCTCTATGTGTGAGATATTTGCATTTTGTCTTATAATAACTATCATAAGCGTGCGAGATAGAGACTAGATCAAAGTCAATTAAATGTTCTCTTTATCCCTCTTTATGAATGATTGTGTAAAAATTATGATCTCATTTACAGGCGTCGCTGATGGAGTTGGTGGTTGGACGAGATATGGAATAGATGCGGGAGAATTTTCTTCATTTTTAATGAGAACGTGTGAAAGACTAGTACAAAGTAATAATTTCAATCCAAATCAACCTGTAAATTTGTTATCAAGCAGTTATAAAGAACTTTTAGATCATAAAAAGCCCATTCTAGGTGAGTTTCACAATATATGACCTCATAGTAGTTGTTCATGTAAGATTATTATTATTCTGTTTACTACGACAATGACGAATGAAATATGCATTCATATAATAAATAAATACAATCAATTAACGTTGATGGACGTTTTTCTATGATAATTTTAAGATGCTTAATTTGCTCTCTTTCCGTATGATATTCATCTTATGTGTTTATTACACATAATTTTCACATCACAGTTTCTATTTTTCTATTCATAAGTGTTGTATAGAAGAAGTCACAGTGAAAAAATATTTAAAACATTTTTGCGACTATCTAACAAATGTAGTCACATGACTTGAAATATATATTTTTTCTTCATTCATTTTCTCTTTCGCGTATCTTTTATTTACAATAACATTGTATTAATAAAATATTGGGCCATTTAAGATAGAGAGTGAAAAAATGTAATGAAAAATGTGATTTGAAATTAAAACGTGATCCCTTACGTTTAAGAAAAAATAAAAATAGAAACAAAGTTCTGTTTACAAGCTAATCGCTTTCTCATCATTCGTGTAAGGGTGAGTGTAGATGAAGATGAGTGAAAGATAATTAAAGAGTAGGGAATAATTTACTATAAAAAATTTTGCATGTGACTATGACTGACCGAATGAACATCTGTAGATTTAAATTTGAATGTCAAATTGGATCTTTCTGCATCTCAATAAAATTATTTATGGACTCAATGATGATTTCATTATTTTTCGAATGTTCAAAGCGTGATTGATAAATTTTTTTATTTATTATCTTGAAAGAGAAATTTATCAAAATATTCAATCGATCAACAAAAATTTCAGGCCGCCATTCCAAATGAAATAGTTTTAATTAAAAATCTTGGTTGTATTGGCAATCGATAACCAATTTTTCAATTTTAATGGAGCCAAATACATTTTTTGGTTAAAATAATTAAAATTAGGCATAGATCTAAACGATGAAAAACACTGTTAATAAATTTACGAAAAAAAGACGTTCAAAAAATTGTTATTTTGCTGTCTTTTGCCTAATAATCATATTTCTTTTATTATTTTTATTATTGTCTCATCTTATCTATTTTTCTACTTGTGAGATTATAGAAGGTTATTGAGTAATTACTTGTTCATTTTTGACTCAAGGCGAAACAGTTTTTGATACACTAATCTGAGTTTTATTGTATATTTACATTATAAGATGAGAATGAAAGCATCAATTTATTTTTTCGTCCATGATATGAGAGAACGAGTTGATAATCATTCATTTTGGTCTTGTAATAAATTTTTTCGCTCATGTCATAAATACTACTGTAACAATGTAATGAAATGAATGACGAGAATTAAATTCAAACGTGAGAATATTTTGTTTTCATTTCTGTCCAAATGAAAGAAAAATATTAAAACATTTGTTCATTTGATCATTAATCCTGAATTTTTATTGATGAAATTTTCACTTGCATGTATTGTTACATTCAAACGCCCTGAAAATAAGAAAACTAACAAGTAATAGAGAAAAATACAATATTCGCAAGCTACGCGAGCGTCATGTGATTCATACATACATATGAAGTATTTTTAAATCTTTTATTTTTGGCTTCAATACCTTCTTCTCTCATCTTACTTTGTCGGTTTGTAAAGGAATTGTTTGTATCTAGGGAGAGATGAATTTCACTTTTTTTTCTTCTCTGAGTTCACGGCTATTAATGCTATAAATAAAATCCACTGACTGAAAATAAGTAAAGATCGCAATTTGGAGAAATATTTATGTTCGAACAAGTGAATAAATATCAAAGGCCATTTTTCCGGCACACTCCTTAAGAGAGGACTGTTATATAACAAACCTAGAATTTTCAATCTCTTTCTCTTAATTATATTAAAATTTAATTGTCTGTTTACATTTTTAAACTCATGTGTAATCAATGGAATGAAGAAAATGAGTCGCAATATATTTTCAGTACAGATTTTCCATCTCAAAACTACCTTAAAAAATCAGTTTCACTTGTTACTTACTTTTATTATTTTGGCAAATATTTGAATATCTAACTAAATCAACGTTATCTAGAGCATGAATTTATCACACTTCTCTAGGGAAAATTTACAATTTGAAGACTGAAATGTGATTTTAAAAAATTTTCAGGTAGCTCAACAGCATGCGTGCTAATTTTAAATCGTGAGACGGGCATATTACACACTGCAAATATCGGTGACTCAGGATTTATGGTGGTTAGACATGGTGAAATTGTCCATCGTTCAGAAGAACAACAACATTATTTTAACACTCCATTTCAATTAAGTTTACCTCCACCGGGAAACGCAAATCGTGTGCTTAGCGACAGTCCAGAGTCAGCTGACACATACAGTTTTCCTGTGAAAGATGGTGATGTGATTTTAGTAGCGACTGATGGTGTTTTTGATAATGTGCCAAAAGGTTAGCACAATTAATTTATTTTTGTATTCAAATGAATGACAATTTTACTTTCATTACATAGATTTGTTATTAGAAACATTGAAAAGTGTTGAAGGAGAAAAGGATGCTGTGAAACTTCAAATGACTGCAAATTCAATTGCACTGATGGCACGATCATTAAGTTTTGATAGTAATTTTATGTCACCTTTCGCAATCAATGCCCGCAAAAACAATATTCATACGATAGGTGAGAAGATTGACAATGACATTTGATGATAATTTGTTAACTAATGCATTTTTCTTGTCTTTTTTTTTAATTTATTTTCAGGAGGTAAGCTACTATCAATCTATAAATTTTAAAACAGTTTTAATAATAAGTCCAGTGAGTGCAACCGATCACATAGTGCTATAGAGACTAATATGTAGTCATTCAAGAAAAGTTAAAGCTTTTCAAAAAGTACTTTGACTTCTCATATTTTGTTTATTTGATATTTAATATCATTTGAATTATGAACTTTTCCAACAATATGCTATATCCTTATATTATGAGAATTTTTAAAGACCATGCTCTAGTGCCTGTAGTGCAAGCATTAACATTTCATATCCGAAAATTCACTTCTGTCATGTTTTCCTTGCATTATATGACATTTGTGAACGTTTTGTACAAAGTCATGCCGGACCACCATACACTGCCATTCATCGGCTTGCACTGGCCAGTGGTCAAAACTATTCTGAAAAATATCTATGCTATCGTGATCTACGAATCAAGACCTTTCCAACGATATGCTATACCCCTATATTATGAAAAGTTCGATTTTTGACATCATGCCCTAGTGCCTACAGTCCATGGGTATCATGAACCTCACTTGCATCAATCTTTACTAAAAGTTGATATAAACTTAACTTTGGGTCGCTGATCACGAATCTGCAAAAATTTTGAAGAGAAAAGTTTTCTTTCAAAAGTTATCGCGTTTCCAAATGAACCTACGCCTATCAGTTTTTTGGTCATAACTCCGGCTAGGAGTGTCAAATCATCATGCGGTTTTTTTTGTTAGATCGGTATTTTTAGTCTCTAATTTTCATCAAAAGACACTAAAATTCAATTTTGCTTAGATTTCGAGAAAAGTGGAAAAAACTGATTTTCAAAAAATAAACATTACTTCGTTTGCTTGTAGCGCCGAATTAATTTTGTAACTTTTACTTCCAGGAAAGCCCGATGACATTACATGTATACTGGCGACTGTCAACCTGTGAAATATGGAGAATCCTAAATTAATTTGACGTTAAATTATTTTTTACTCTCAGAAAAAAATATTATTTTTCTTTTTCTTTTTAAGTATGCAATAGTAAAGACTTTTTTTTTTATTTCGAGTGAATTGTTGACAATTTACGACTCATCTATAAACGATTTTTTATAAGAAAATTTTTTTTTTGACTATTACACACGTAAACGTTTTGAAATTGTGAAATGTATCACAAGGACAAGACGCAAAATTCTTTTCTTGATTTTATTTCTTTTTCTATCTAAATTTAGGTATTTCTTATGAGTTCATAGTAGTAGTTAGTTTTATGATTTTTTTTTCTTTAAATGATAAGGAATGGAAATCCACGTTAAGTGGATTTACAATAAAAGTGAATCGAAAAAAATAAGACATGTAGATGTGTAGGCTGATAAAAAAAAGAATTAACTATTAATTAACGCTCCTAAACTAAGGTAGTGATTTTGCTGATAACGGATTTCGCAAATCGCAATTTCTATCAAAACAGAAATTTCACATTTTTGTGTTGTTAGCAAAAATTGCCGTCTTGCTTAATAGAGAAAATAATTTTCAGTTTGAATGTTGAAATAAAAATCTCATCGAAACGTTTTGTTTATTTGCAACTCTCTAGAAAGCTAAACCTAGAGTAAACAATGTCAGCATTTAAGTCAAATCCCCAATTCTATTGCACACATCATATTGAATATAAGAAATATGTAAAAGTGTGTGCTTTTACTATGCCGAACTTATCAAAGAGTCATATGAAAATGCAAAGATTAAATAATGTTAAAAATTATGTTCTAATCCATTGTGCTAAGATACAATAGAAATGTTAGTCATACATAAAAATAAGAAGAATCAAAACACTTGTTATGTGCTAATTACATACATACAGAAACATTGTCGACGCAATTTTTTTTGTTTTAAATAATCCTAATGTTAAGCAATCCACAATTTGATTGAATCAACAATCTAAAATCAATAATTCGAGCTTCCTGTGGTTAGTCGATATCAAAGTGATCTCAAAATTTTTGTAGGAAAAATAATCAAATTTTGAAAAGAAAAGTTTTTTGTACGAATAATCACTTTGATACGGACGATGGAAGTTTTTACGGAGTCTGAAATCGTTTCATGATTAACTAAAATTCAACTAGTAATAGTCGAATAAAAATAAAATCTTTAATTAGGTAATTTTAGTTGAAGTTAGTTGCGTTAATCGATTTTTAGCTAAAATTTTCAACTAACGCAACTAACTTCAATTAAAAAGCAACTAAATTTTTGTCGATCATTGATTTATTTTTAGTCAACTAAAATTAGTAGAATTTTGATTAGTTGCAACTAAAAATCGAAACGATTTCAGACTCTGATTTTTTATATGAAAGAAAAAACTTTTCTTAACGTTGACTATTCTGATGCCTTCAATAACCGCCAGAATCAGATGAATCAGAAATTCAATCATTCAATCAAAAACAATTTTCTACCGATTGTTATTAAGAGAAAAAAAATGGAACACAAAAAACTTGATGAATATTAAAGAAATATAAACTCAAAAGAATGAATTATCAGGTTCCTTAACTTTATAATTTTTAGTATGTAAAAAATAAATTTAAATTGATAACGTCATCAAAGAGAAACATTTTTGTTTGACTGAAAATTTTTAATAAACATCAAAAATAATTATTCTTCTACAACAGAATATCATGAAAACAGTCAAACTTCAGCTCGTTTCTAAAATATTTGATAATAAAATTTAGCGATTGGAATTTTTTTGTAAAAAATTGCTAAAGTAGATTGTGAACACATAATAGACGAAAAGAATTGTATTTGCACTTCTTAAAGTCAAAAATTAATAATAAGAAAGAAACAAATAAACATACACTATTTAACTCAATTATCAAAGTTGAGCAATTGATTTTTTTTGGAAATAAAAATTTTAGATTTTTCCTAAGAAAATAGAAAGAGAATTTATTTTTGTTTTATATTTTTCTACTTTTTTCAGGTTTCATTATTTTATTCACAAAAGGTAAGAACCAAGATTAATATAAAAATGTTTTTCATACAATAAAAAAACGAAAAGTTAAGTGGATTAACAAAAGTGAAATTTAATTTGGTTGCTCATTATTGTTAGGATTATTATTATTGTTATTGCCCCATGCAAATGCAGCTCCACCTGGTCTATCGTTTTCTGGTAGCACAATGTATTCGTCATTATCAGTGGGTTCATCAAAAATGTTTTTGAGAAATTGTGGCGTTTTGAGTAATTTTCGGCCGTTTGGCTGATTTGGAAATACATCTTCTAAAAACCAGTACAAATGACCAGCACCGATACCCACGAGGTCAATGTATATAGCATTACCTATATTTTTGATATAATAAAATTATTAAAGTTAATTTTTCTTTATAACGTAAGCTAATTATTTTACTTATATCACCCAAAATCACAGAAAATGCCAATAATACCCATGGAAGGTAAGGTGCTTGAAAATTTAACAATCCAAAAAAGTTCATTCTAAAAAGAAGATGAGAATTAATGTCAATAATAGTAACAAAGTAAAAACTTCATACCTAAGAAATGGATTTCGTCGAGACCAGATATAAACTAGCATAATAGTGAATGCTTGACCTAAGAATAGAAGATTTATGAAGAAGGCAAAAAACACCATAAAAACTGCTCCAAAAAAGAACATCATAATAAAATCTGCTGTTTTCCCTCTAAATGATCCTTCTTCCAACATTCGACAATAGCGATAGGTGAAAATCATATTAAAGAGAAAACTAAATCCTATTGTGCCGAAAAATAGAAAAGTAGTGACGAGTCTCCACACTTGTCCTTGCATTATTAAATTGGGATTGAAATATAATTGAAAAGGTGAAACTAAATCCAAATGAACTGCGAATGTTGTGCTAAAAAACAAATAGAATTATAAGAGTTGTTTAATGATTAATTTTATGAGTTTTTACCAAACGCAAGCTGTCGTATATATTCTAGTAACGAGAGGTATTTCATTGTATCCAGCAACAAGGACGTTAGCCATTTCTTTTCTAATCTAAATTTCACAATTTCTTCAAAAACAAATAAAGTTTTATTCGATTGAATATGTTTTTATGGAAATGAAGCTTAATGGTGTTGTCTGTGCTATGGTTTGTGTATCTTGACAATTATTTTTATTTAATAATTCTTAAAATCATTTTAAAAACAATGAAAACTAAATATTTTTCCTGAAAATACACGTATTATAGTAGAATATTTTCTATTGTCTTCTCCCGAATAAAAGTAATTATTATTAGAGAACTTTATTAATTGCTTCACTTGTTTTATTGAATAAAATTATTCACTGAGTTCAATAATCGCGCGTTTATCAAATCTTTTTATATTTCATTTACTAACTCATTTACAGTAAATTAAATAAAATTTTGAAGTTTATTACATGCAGAATAACACGGTAAAAGAATTGTAACTACTTTGCATCACTTTACAAAGCTGATAAAACAAAATAAAATTATTTTGCAAAAATAATAATAAACAATATTTATTTCTTTGAATTCATAGATTAACAATTGAAAATGGAAGTCAATAATGATGAAACTAAAATCAAAGAAATGCCTGATGAAGTTTTAGAGCATCTGTTCTTTTATCTTAGTCCTAAAATGCTCAAAGTTTGTATGCTAGTTTGTAAAAGGTAAATAGAAATTCAAAGAATAGACAAATATTTTAATGACATTTTTTATTTTAGATGGAATAAAGTGATAGAAGATTCACGTGAGCTAATGAGTCAATTTGTTTTAAATATTGAAGAAAAAAGTAATTTTGAGATTGCCAAAGCACAAAAGATTCATCGAAATCATTATTCAATCAAGATTTTTAAGTTAACAGTTGAAATCAAAGAGATAATTGCAGCTCATAGACTAAGACACCTATCTATTTCAAATTCTACTCTTAATGCTGAAGATTTGAATGAGTGCTTGAAAGATTTAGAACTCCTTGAGTCATTTACTGGAAAAACTATAAAAATTCAAGAGAAAAGTCTTCTCAAAAGAACAAAATTTAAACGATTGAACAAACTGCATATTGATTTTTCTGATATTGACTTGATACTGGCATTTGACACTGATATGCTCGAAACGGCTTATTTCGCAACAAGTTCTGAAGAACGAGGAAGTGCTGTGTTACAAATTTTGAAAAAGCAAGGAAATATGAAAGATTTATCGATTGGAGGATATTTAGCAAATAGTTTTCTTAAGCTTAATGGAGTTTGTGAGATTGCTTTAAATACATTACAAAGATTTCGAATTGAAAGAGGACCAATTAAGACGGTTAGAGACTTTTTAAATGATCCAGTCATTAAATTTTTGACCGTTCATCAAGTTTCACTTACATCACTTGAACTTATTTATCCGGTTGATATTAATATATACAAATTTGTAATTAACAATATGCCAAGTTTAAAATACTTAGATATACCAGTTAGTACACTTTCAGAGTTAAAACCAGAATCTTTCAATGTTTTCGAAAGAAACATCAACATCAATAGTATCAGATTCGTAGGTCAATTTAAAAGTCTTCCAAAAGCAACAGGAATCGTTGATCTCTTTCCTTCACTGATATCAATTGATTTTAGTGATCTCACAATTTCAACACATTTTATGCTTCTTCTTTTTCATCTCTCGCAAAATCATCGACTTCTTGAAGTCCTAAAAATTCCAAATCTTCTTCATGATTATCATAATGGAATATATTTTCCTCATTTAAAAGAATTCTTTGTCAAGACTATACCAAATCAAGAACATTATTGTAAATTTATTCAACAACATTCAAAAACACTCGAGAAAATATCAATTGCCAATTCCAATGACAATTATTTTCTAAAATTTTTCATCATAGAAGAAATTATAGCGTGTCCGAAAATTAAATATATTTCAATATCTGCTCAGACCTCAATAATTATGAGAAAATTTAATAAATTGGTTGACACAAATCAGGAGTGGACACTTGTCGTCAATTTTAGAGGTCAAGCAGAACTAAAATTTGTCACACTCAAATTTAATTTTCCACAAGATCGTGCTATATTTCAAGATAATGTAATGATACACAGTGAAGAAATGATTACAAGTATGCAAACACTCGAAGATATGGGACTTAATAGATTTGTCAATAAATATAAATAAATGTACTGAAATTAGAAATATTAAATGATATAATAAAATCTTTTTAAAGAATAAATATGTTAGAATTCAAAAAAGTTGAATCCATTTTTATTGATCTACATACTCTAAATCAATACATTGAATTTGAAAATGTCATTTTGATCAAATGGAAAGTTTAATTTAACTGCCTTGCGTGCATCATTGCTTCCTTTTTCATCACTAATCATTGATAGTTCCAAAGTTTTAAGCTTTTGAGGAGCATCAATTTGAATTAAATTCATCATCATGTTCAAAGCAGGCTTGTTACCACCAATCGATAAATATTTTAAATTATTGAGATCACGAATGCTTGCTACTAAATTTTTCACTTGTCCAATATAAACCAAATTTACTTTAAGTGCTTCAATTTTATTATTTTTGATGATGAATTTTGACAGTTGATTAGCATTTCGAATGTACTGAACGGTGAGGTTTGTTAGAGCATTTAATTTTACATCTTCACTGCTCGTTATTTCCGTTATTGTCAACTTCTCAATATGAAGTAAATTTTGAGATATGACTTGAAGTAAATCAGAGACCGAGCCATTACTCCAATCATTTACTTCCAAATTTCGAATCATTGGGAATTGAAGAAGAACCGATTTTACAAGTTCTTGTTGAAAAAAGAAGCCGCACAATTTGAGATTTTGAAGTGCTGTATTCTTTTCCTCTTCTGCAAGTGCATAATAGAAATTTTGATCTTTCGGCAGGCTACGTACATCAAGAGTCAAATCTTGAAGTGTTTTCAAATTAAGTAAGACAAAAGCAGTGACATGCTCGATATTTGGTCCAGATATTTCAACACATTTTAGAGTTGAATCATGTAAATTTATGAATGTGCTGATATTGAAATTCACTGTATCTGAATTTTTGCCAATAGTGTTGTCAATAGAAAATTTGCTTAAACTGTATGCACAGTTATTGCTGATGTCGCTATTTTGAAATAGACAACGAATTGAAGTTCCCTGCAACATGAGTTCTTTCAAAAGAAATTGTGATGATAGAAAATCCACCAAGTGCTTTCTGTTCCCTTCATCTAAATAATTCTTGATGGTTAAAGAATGAACTTGAGAACGCATGATGAATTTCAAAATTATCCAGTCACAATACTGTACTGAAAGTCGCTTCAAGTACGACATAAATATTGGATTTATTGCTGGTAATTTTTTTATGATTCCAATTTCCGAAAAATGAAGTTCTCGTAGCATAGGACTCAATCGAAGAATTTCACGCAAAGTAAAATCATCGATTTTACTGTTAGAAATTTTAAGCTTCGTTATATGAAGACCAAAGCGTTTGAAAATTGAAATCAAAACATTGTGACATCCTGTAATGTCACTTAGTTCAAGTTCACGTAAATTTCTTCTAAGCGAAAGTACATCAAATATCCTTTCCCTATCTTGCCAAAAATCATTCTCCAACTTCAACTTAAAGTGCTTGTTAAGCAAATTTGTTGACGTTGCAAGAACTGAAGCAGATCTAAAAAGAAGAAAAGAATATATATGAGCAGTAAAATTGAAGAAAATTTTAATTGTTTCATTCATTTTGTTGCGATTTATAATTATTTTGAATAATTACGGTCATCTTTAGTGAAGTAAATTTGAAAAGGTCTCGAAATTTCTAGAACTTTCGTTTATTACTGTCAAAGCAAAAAGCCATTTATTGAATAAAAACTTTTATTTATCTATTCCTTTTAGTTTTCATAATGCACGTGAATTCCTAGTCAGCTGTTAGTTTGACTATATGGCCTTGAAAACAAGAAAGTTGAGTTATAAATAAGTCTATTTACCTTTTGAAGCTGAGAGCAAAATTTTTGATCGATTTGTTATCGAGATAGGTGAATATATTATGGATTAATTCATCAGGAAGTTGATTAAATGGATTAGATGAAGTTGTTTCAATTGTATCCATAATTATTCACTCTATTTGAAGTTACAAAAATAAATTTTGAAATTTTTTTCCATCAAATTATTGATGATGCAAAAAAAACTTGGCTGATTTTAAAATTAACGTCAAAGAAGAAATAAATTTGAAAATTTCAAAGTTTGCTGCCCCCTTAATGAAATTCTATGTTTTTTGCATAACATCTAAAAATTGAAAACAATTATATTCGCTTTTGTTTCACGAATAACTAAATAAATTAAAATGGCATCGCAAGTAGGGAGAACTACATTGAAAGGACTTTTTATGAGAGGTTAGTTTTATTATTTTAATCTTCTGTCAATAGCAGAAATTTACTTTTATGAATAATTTTCATACAAAATATTTTTTCTTGAAATTTAATTTTAGGATGGAATGAAATTCCAGAAGTGTTAGGTTCTGGAGTGTTAGCTATTTTTGGCATTGGACTTGCTGGCGTTGGATTGTATAGATATTATAAGAATGATGGAGATAATAGACGATATAAAATGACTTATGTTGTTTATCGTCCAGAAGATCCTAGAGCGGCTCGTGTCCATAAGGATTAAATTTATTTGTTTTAAATTAGTGCAAACATTCAATGAATGATGTTCAAATTTCGTGAATAAAAGCCTCCATCAAGTAAATGTAAATTTTATTTTATTTGAAAATTTTTCAGAAACAAAACATCGCAAAATAAAAAAACATAGAAAAATAAAAGTAAACAAGTTTTTTGTCGGCAAGATTTAAAATTAATTTTTTCAATAAAAATGGAGTCAAACTTCACGAATCCGCCTTCTAATTCGCTTATGGATAAATTTGAGCAAAGTTTTATTAATTGCATTCATAATTTAACTATGGAAGAGCCTGCGAATGGTTCAGATAAAGGTAATAAAGAAATATTTTCTCTCAATAGATTTTTCTCTAATTTTCAGTCTCATCTTATTATTTCAGATGAAATCAAAGTTGAGGTAGAAAATACAATTGCCAATTTTATTGATCTCGCTAGACAAATGGAATGCTTCTTTTTGCAAAAGAGATTTCAATTATCAGTTCTCAAACCAGAATTACTACTTAAAGAAGAGAATATTGATCTGCGTCATGAAATTGCACGAAAGGATGAGTTATTGAAGAAGCATGCAGGAAAGATTGCAAAATGGAAGGAAATTTTAAATGATAATTCACCAGCGGCAGCAATTCCACCCAATCCACAAATGCCACCTAATCCTCAAATGTCTCAACAAAATCAACCACAACAAATGATTCCACAAATGCAGCATCATCCAATGCAGCCTGGTTTTGGCGTCAGTCATGCAATTCAGCGACCTCCATTCATGAACATGAACATGCCACCAGCAAATCCACTTGCTTTTCTCGAAAAGACAACTAATAATATAATGGAACCCAGGTGACGAAAACGTGGTGTGCCACGAGCAAATGATTTTATATAATAACATTTCTTTATCAAATTATTACATTAAATTAAATAAAATTTTCCTATAAAATTACTTTTTTTGTTCTACACTTAGATGTGAGTCATATATCAATATATTTGACAAATTTGACAACAACTGTTTCAATAAAGAACTCTCTTTCTATTCTCATTCACTTGTTTATTATTTATCACTCTAAAAATTCGCATTGTGTAAGACAGTTTATATTTTTCTATTCATAAGTTCGCGACAATCGTGTCTCGCTTTCATTTTAAATTTATTTCAATTTAGTTGAATACAAATTTTTATTGCAAATAATTGATATTTATAAATTAGTTTGTGTTTAGAATGTCTGAAGAAAAGAAAGATGTTATATTGAGGAAGATCAAAGAGTGGCTCGCAAATCATTCATTTATTAAGAGCTGTTGTACTGAAGACTTTTTTCTGCTGTCATTTTTAAGAGTGCGAAATTTTTCATTCGAGGAAGCAACCAAAGTGATTGAAAATTATTTCCTCTTTCGCTTTGAGCACAAAGAATGGTTTGATATGAGTGACAAACAAATAGAAAAATATCGAGAGATTGTCAAAAGTGGATTTAGTTTTCTGACTCATGATAAAGAAGGAAAAGGACTGATAATGATAACAAATGTTGCTCAAGGTAATGTCGAAATTTTTTCAGTTGATGACATTTATAATTGCTTTTTCGTTAACTTCACATTGGCTATTTTCGATGAAACAACACAAAAATTTGGTTTAAGACTTGTTTCAAATTTATCTGATGTCTCTGTGAAGCAAATTGGAATTTATCCTGTCGGTTATGTTGTAAGTTTTGGAAAACATATAGCAAATTCAAGTCCAGTTAGTTTTCAACAATATTCATTAATCGGTGTGCCTTCATTTGCTGTTCAAATTGTTAATGTTTTAAAAATGGCATTACCTGAAAATATAAGAAATCAAACAAAAATTATGAAAGATTTTAGTGAATTGCCAGATGTCATGGATGTCAGTTGTTTGCCTGAAGAATTTGGAGGAGGAAATATAAAACAGAGTGAAATGATTGAAAAACATTTGAAGAATTTTGATGAAAAACTAAAATTGATAAAAGAAATTGGTAAATTTGAACTTGATATGGATAAAGCAAAGAAATTTTTGGGAACTGAATTGACAAATAATTTTAAACAGTTAAATATTGATTGATCTGTTGAAAATGATAATATGAAAAGCAAAAATCTATGCATAAAGCCATTATATTTACAAGGATTAAACTTGTTTAGTTATATAACTTCCTGATGCAATCATTTACATTATTTATTAACAAACTTCTAATTACATTTTCACTCAAAGTTTATTGAGTTGCTTTTTTAGAATTAGTTTAGTTTGAGCATTTGATTACAATGCAGTTCTCACCTGATACATTAAGAAAAGCAAAAGAGGAATTAAGAGAAGATGAAGATAAGAAAAATCATTCGTTAAAACAATTTAAAGAGTGGCTTAAAGTTCATCCTTTTATCAAAAATTGTTGCACTGATGATGCATTTTTATTGGCTTTTTTGAGAGTTAAAAAGTATTGGAATGCTGAAGCATTTAAAGTTTTTGAAAATTATTTCCTCTTTCGTTATAAAAACAAACAGTGGTTTGATTTAAGCGATGAAAAATTAAAAAGATATCGAGAATTAACTAGAGATGGATATTTATACAATTGTGAAGGAAGAAATTACAATAAATCAGCATATATGATGTGTAACATGTCAAAAGTTGATTTGAATAAATTTAGTGTCGACGAACTTTTTCATTGTTACTTTACGAACGCAACTTTGATGTTGATAGATGAGAAAACACAAATTAATGGTTTAGGTGGTGCAGCAAATTTAAAAAATGCATCAATGCGACAAGTTGCAATTTATCCAGTTGGACAAGTTATCAATTTTACAAAATATCTAACCAATGCAAATCCTCTTCGTTTTGTATCAATGGAAGTTGTTGGCGCTCCATCATATGCTAATCAAATCCTTAATATCTTCAAAATGGCATTGCCTGAAAAATTAAGACAACGTGTGCATGCAATTGAAAATTCTGCAGAACTGCAGCAAACAGTTAGTAAAGAGTGTCTACCAAAAGAAATGGGAGGAGAAGTGTCTGAAAAGGAGATGATTGAGAGACATTTAAAGAATTTGGAAGAGAAACTTCCGTTTCTAAAAAAAATTGCTGATTTTCAGTTAATTTTAGAAAATATTGATGAGGGAATTAGAACTGAAAACGTAGGCAGTTTTAGAAAATTAAACATCGATTAAATAAATTGTAATAGCAACGCGCGTGTAATGAATAATGCAAAGATTAATTTATATTGTGAGAAAATATTTTATTTCACATGAAAGTCAATGTGAGTTGCTGAAATTAGGTGCATGATCTTGAATAAAAATTACAAACATAAAATTTTTCACATGACATAATTATCACAAATAAAAACCAAAAAAGAATTTTAATTTAATCAATATTGAGTTTACGAAAACTTCCAACTGTTTCAGATTTTAGACCATCATCAATTTTGCTCATTAGTAATTCAAAATTTCCAACATTTTTCAGTACTGGCAACTTTTCATCAAACATTTTTAAATGTTTTTCAATCATTTCATTTTGATCAATTTCACCGTTGAGTTCCTTTGGTAAACATTTTTTATTTGTAGCACCAACAAGTTCATCAATTTCTTTAAAAACATTCATTCGATTTCTCAATTTTTCAGACAATGCTAATTTAAGCACATTTATGATTGAATTTGCATAAACAGGAGCTCCAATTATATTCATAGATTTTAAACGTAATGGACCAGAATTAATGAGATGTTTTGCGAAGTTCACAACATGACCAACAGGGTAAATTGTAATTTGTTTGACTGTTGCATTTGTCATATTTCCAATAAGACTGATGCCACAAATTTGCGTCTTTTGATCGAGCGATGCGAGTGTCAAATTTGTAAAACAACATTGAAAAAGATCATCAACTGAAAATTTATCAAGACCAACTGCAGCGACATTAAAAATAAGTACTGCACTGCCGTCACTATTTCTTTCATGACTAAAATATGAGAAACCGCTTTTGACAAGTTCACGATACTTTGATACTTGCTTATCACTCAAGTCAAACCATTCGTTATGTTTTTGTCGAAAAAGTAAATAATTCTCATAAACTTTAAATGCTTCATCGTTCCAAAACTTTTTAACTCTCAAAAATGAAAGAAGAAAAAAATCTTCAGTGCAGCAGCTTTTAATAAAAGGATGAATTTTCAGCCACTTTTTGAAATGTTCCAAAGAATGTTCTTTCTTATCTGCATCCTCTCTCAATTCTTCTCTTGCTTTTCTAATTGTCACTGGTGATAATTCCATCTTGATTGAACGCTGGTTTAATTCGAACTAAATCGATTTGACAGAGTGAAATTAAAATTATTGATTATCTGCTGATTAACTGATTTTTGAAGTTATAATACATTATAACACACATGAAAGGGGGAGTTATGCTCTTGTGATCTTTTTGTCAACAAAATTATGACTATAAGGTGAAAATTTAAAATTTTCATTCAGAAATTATTTTTGTCATTTATCTTATGCAAATAGTACTTGAAAGCTTAGATGTCTTTTAGAAAGCGAGCAAATGTAGATACTATAATAATTTGAATTAGATTATAAGTTATGTCAAGTCGTCTTTGTAAAGCTAACGCGAACTCGATTAAACTTTTCTTTTTAAAAAAAATGTCGAAACTCTTTCATTGATCTAAAAATGAATTTTGTAAAGAACTCTCGAAGAAAGTTTTCCTATTATTCATTGAGCTGAAATTGATTCAGTCCTATTTTAGTCACGACTTATTTTTTTATATTTTATGATTTTTTAAAAAAGTTTAAGACCATAATATATGTGAAATTGTTTGTAAATTTTATGCTCATGTTTGTTTTGAAATCACAAATAAACTCAATATGATCTGTCAGATGAGCAGAAAAAAAACGCTTCGACATTTCGTGGTCCGAGCGGTAATCGAATTCGTGTATCTTCATTTCCGATCAAGCATTCTTCCACTAAGCTTTCGGTGGACATCTCAAAACTTGGCAGAATGCCAACTTAAACCTTTCAACTACTCAAGTTATTGTTGCTGCAGCATATGCTGGACAGGAATTACTCGTATTTCCAATACGATTACAAAATTTCATTTGAAATATTAATATTTAAAAAGATTTTGAGCAGAAAAATATCTGCTTTTTGTTATGTTTATTTTACTTTTGAAAATTTCAAAGATAAAAAGTTTCGTTTGTATCTTCGTCTAGATTTTTCTATTAAACTTTTCTTTCAAATTTAATTCATAAACTTTAAGAAACTGTTTTTAAAATTTGACAGATTTCAAACATCTAGTATTAGGTTCATCAAACTCTTATCTCCCCCTAAGAATGCATTTGAAAAAAAATCAGTTGCAACTACTGTGTCTTGTTGGAATCGAGAACATTGAAATTGAAAATGTCAAGATCATAATTTGAAAATAATTTTTTGTTGAACTTTCGAGATCATGTGTGATGGTTTGAGTTTTAAAAAATTCTAGAATAAAAATCAATTCAAAATAAATAAATTTTTATATATTTTGAAATTGAAAACAAATTGCATAATTAAAAATTATGATAAAATTTTAGAGATTAAATTTATACAAAATGTTGAAATTTCAAATTGGCTGAACTCTACTTGAAAATCAATAGATTTAAATTTTATAAAAATCATGAATGAAAAAATTTTGTTGTCATTTGTTTATTACAAAAGCAGCTCATCGCAAAATTTTCCATTTTTTCACACGCGCCGACAATCAATATTGATGATAGCGACCAATGCACTTTAATATTACATAGTAAATATTTTCTCTTTGTCAGCATATTATTGAAACTTTGAGTCACTTAAAAATTGTGTGAAACTAATCAATTTTTAATAATATAATAAATTGCACTTCGTGTGATTCTTATTAACTTACTTCTCATGTTATTGCAAAATCAGCTGATGATCATTATTAATCTGTGACTGCGTAACTTAATTTATTCAAAAGACATAATGTCTGTTTTGCAGAATAAATTTAGAATGAATCATAAAATGTCCCGGAAGAGTTTTCAAAAATTCTGGTTTCAATATGTCAGCTGACTTGTGTCTTAATGAATTGATCGGAAGAGATTATTTTTTTTATAACTTTAACTGTTGTGATTTATTGCATAATTTTTTTTATACTTTTAAAAATAACAATTTTAGTGAAATTAATTTTTTAAATAGGACTTCTGCTAAAGAAACTCTTGATTATGAGCAAAACTCCATTAAAGACATTTTCCACTTGTTGAATTACTCGACCACTTATTCTGTTATTTGGCTATAAATAAAATTAAAAGTTTTTTTTTAATTGAATCATGAATTTTTGGCTTAAATACCCTTGGAACTGGAGGAATATCAAATGGCGCATATTGTGGTGCCTAAAAATCATAAATTAATTTATTTTTACTATCACAGTTCAAAAATTTTTACTCACAGCTGCTATCAAAACAATAAACAATGCAAAGACCAACAAAATAATTTTCATAATGTTATAATTTTGAGAACTTATCTGGTCCACTGCTAAATCGATACTGAAAAATGTTTTGTGTGTTTTAACAAAATTCACAATAGATTTTTTAATGTATTCAGAAACAGAATCAATTTTCATAATGCAAACAATTTCAAGTTTATTGACTGTTCCTCTTATGCAACTTTTTATCTTTTTAAAAAATCTTTTATAAAAACAATATGAAAATAAGCTTTTGTTTTAAACTTGATTTTATTAGATGTGTTTGCAATTTATAAATTTAAAATATTCTAAAAATTTTTGGTAAATTTTACAACCTTTTTCTAGAAATAAAATGTAAATTACATTAAATTGAAAAATTTAGTAATTTTTCCCGACAGTTAGGTAAAAGAATGCATTTTCTCTTAACTAACATTTTTAATACGACACTAGAAGAAAATAGCTCTGAGAAAGAAATTTTTCATCATGTTCTCCGTTATTTTCCTCAATGTTTACAAACAAAATTTTCGATGCAAAATTTTTTACGTCAAAATCTGAGCCTAGAGAGCTTGTTTTTAGTTGAAATACCAAAAAATGTAATCTAAATTTTTAAAATTGCAACCAAAAAAAAATTTATTGAGCTCACAGGATTTTAAGCTTCTGCAGCAGAAGAAAGAATAAAATACCGATTACAATTCATATTTTTCAGTGAAATGAATGGCGTAACAGCACGTTTTTCGATAAAGAGAGAAAATTACACTAAAAATGTAAAATTTAAACAAAACAGCAGAGAAAACCAAAGCGAGATGAATCGCAAAAATTAAAGTCTTTGATCAAAAAAATCTTATTTTTCAATTAAAATTAAATAATTTAATATTTTTGCAAAAGTTTCATTAAAACACTGCAGTGCTAATTTATAGTTAAGTTACATAATAAATAAAGCTTCTTTATAATAAAACAAATTTAAAAACAAAATAAAAATTAATTTTTTAGAAAGTACTATTCCTGAAGAATGATTTAATTATGTCCATGACTTGATTAAAAACATTTTCTACTATTTGAATTATTTGTCCACTTAATCGATCATTGGCCTAAATAAAAGAATAATTTGAAGAAATTTTCTGTTAATTTATTTTTCAACTTACTCTTGGACTTGGAGGAATATTGTTATCCAAATTATTATTATCATATTGAGGAGCCTAGAAAGATTTCAAAATAAATTATAAAAAAAGTTTACTTCCGCATTAAATTATTCAGTCAACTCACAGTAATAGTGTAGGCAACAAGTAATACCAGGAAAATAAAAATAGTCCTCATTATGAAAATTATTTATTTTTCAGTTTTAATTTTTCTGAACTGAACTGTAGCACTGCTGGAATAATACTAACCAAAATTTTGACAATAATGAAATGAAAACTCTCTCAAATGAGTTATTCGAAATAACTTTTTCATGAGTTCACGTGTAAAATATTAACAATAGAAGAATTGATATTTTTATAATGCGAGCAGCTCAACTTTATTGGCTGATGCTTTTATGCAATATTGTTCATTCATTGTTGAATTTTAATTAAACTATAAAATCTTAACGAGTTTTTTAAAGTCTAATTTTCTTGAGATTTTTAGTTCAGACTGATAAGCATTCAAAAATTTCCTAAATGACACTTTTTGTTCTTTTATGTATATAAAAGTTTGCCCTCAAAAAAATTAAATATCAAAAGTTTTCTCCTTTGTCCTTTTGCCCAAGTGCTGAATTTGAAAATTGTTGATTAAGGTCTAGAATTTTTTTCGTAAATAGCGAATTTTCGAGAGAAAATAAAAAACTGATGAGAGATTACAGAAATTAAAGAGCCATCACAAATGATTTTTATCTATTTAGGAAATTTACTATGATTTGTTTATTCAAATGAGTGTTTTAATGACATACACCATTATTGAATGGCTAATTATAAATTTTATTTTAATCCAAATGATTTTAATAGCCAGCTGTGAAATTTCTAAAAAATTCTTTTATTTATTTTGACGTCAATTTTTGTCTGTCCTGTTCTGTGACGCGAATGTCAAGGTGAGAGTAGATTTATTTTATGAATTGCGGATGTTTTCAACGCTCAGCAGTAAATGACACACGAAAATTTTATCAACTAAACAGATGATTTGTGTGACTAATTTTTTGGCGCCCTTAGCAGCTTCCTGCAATTTATCTTGCACGAAAATCAAATTTTTCGATTTGTTATGGAACAAATTTATTAATTTTTATCATTATTGAATCTATGAAGAGAATTTATCACTTGATGAGAAGTTTTTATGTGAAAATTTATTGAATTGAACTCAAATTTGTTATTTTTGATTGATATTAAATTTTGAAATGAATTTTTTTCAACTGTTTTTGCTTTGTTTAGTTTGTTAAATTAAATAACAGTAAAATAAATTTACTAATTTGATGATTTTTATTCTTCATCACATTTTCAATTGAAAAATTGCAAAGAAATGTTTTTTTAGTGATTTTTCTCAATATGGCTCTCTGAAAACAACTCATAGCATAATGAAAGTAAATAAATGCATAAAATTTTATGTACAGATCCATAGTTGTCAAATTACTGGTCCGTAGACAGTTGCTAAAATTTACTGTAGCCAAAAGCTAGTTTTCAAAAAACTACAAAGTCGATTCTACTTTTACAACCCTGTACAGACCTTTAGTGTTAAATTTTAAAGTCAAGAAGCTGAGTCTAAAAATTCTTGAATTTTAAATTTAGAAATTTTGCTGAAAATTAAAAATAAATAAAATAAAAGCAATTTTCCTTTTTTCATAGAAAAAAAATTCTCAAAAAACTTTTATTTCATCAATAAAATGTTTCATCATCCTTTCGTGTTTGTTGAGAGTGTCGAGTGTGTATGTGTGTAAATGTGTGTGTATGTATGTGTATATTATAATACAAAAATTAAGTGGTCGATGTCTCTGGATTTTTGTTTCACTTATCTAAAGCCTTAAACACATTATATTTTTCATTTATTTTTTAATTTTTAAATTATAATGCAAAGAACTCGCCTTGCGACATAAACAAATTAAAAAATAGTCGTCAATTAAAAAAAATGCACGTATGTAGAGATAAAAAGAATTTTTTGGATAAAAAATCAAGAAAGCGAGGGAAATAAGGAAAAAAGTTACAAGATTTACATTTATACTGTATTTAGTGGTGGCTCTAATGATCTTACATCGAGATTTCTTGGAGGTAGATAATTTGATGGTGGTAGATAAGTGTTTGATGGTGGCAAATAGCGTTTATTTGGGAAATTTGATTTGCTGAATGGATTAGTTTTTGGCATTGGATCAGCTTTTGGCACTGGATCTGGAATATCAACTTCAAGTTCTGTGATCGGATGGAATCCAAGTTCATCAGCTGTGTAACGTACACGATAACGTCTGCCATCAGCTCCAGTGTATGAATAAGAGCCCTTTACAACAAGTGTTTTGTTATCTGGCTTTAGTTTTCCTACTTGTTCAATTTCAATACCATTCTGTGTTCCCAAACTAGAAAATGTTTATTGAATTAATAAAGATAAAAGTTGATAAAAAACACTTGAAAACTTACGCAAATTTAAAGTTCTTTTTGCCCTGAACATTTTCAGAGATGACGGTCTTTGATTTCATAACATCGCCTGTGAAATATGTTGGCTGCTTGCCATCATCTTTTGATTGATCAAAAGTAAAGTCTTTATCTTGAAAATATTCTGCATTTCTGTCAGGATTTGATTTGATAATGATTTTGCGGGCTGGTGATGATCCAATAATCGCAAGAAGCGTTAAAAGCTGTAAAGAATAAGAAGAATAAATTATATTCATCTCTGTTTTTTAATAAATTTCCATACGTGAGCTTCAGGTGTTTGCTCACTCTCTAACTGTGACACTCGATAAACACACAAATATATATATTCCGGTCGCAAACAAACAAGACTCTCGCTCAATAGAGAGAATTTGAATACATTAAGGAGCAATTTAGCGAAGAAAACTTTTCGCAAAATTGTCACGACTATGTTGTTTAATCTTTTGCCGATGAATTGATCACTAAATAATGACGCAAGATGAGACATTCTGGCCACATTGTTAAGGTAAATGACCAATTCAATTTATTATCTCCACTTGAGAAAACGTGCTCAATTAATTAAATGAGACTAAATTTGCGAATCTTCTATATTTGCATTCAAATGAATTACTCTTTTAATGTATTATTTAAGCAAATTAATTGCTCTCAATTAAAATAATGAAAGATGAATTTTTTGGAATAAAAAAATCTTCGTCTCTTTTTCATAAAAGTGTGTTGTTCTTTTATTTATTTAGTAAGTCATATGAAGGTCATTTTTTCAAATTCTTTAGAAAAGAAGATTTGAGAGATTTAATAAAGAAATCTTTTTGTTTTGAAATTTTTATAGTGTAGAAAATTGTAGTCAAAAAATATCAAATTCTAATTTTTAAAAATATAAAATTTTATTTCTAATTCTTTCTTGAAAAAACCTAATCAATGTTTAGTTCACGCGTTTACTTTTAATTTTTCCATTTCTCAAAAATCATGCGACCAATTAACAACAAAGCGTCGAATTGTCTCTCACTTGATCAATCTTCGAGGCTCTTGCACTGCACGTGATAATTAAAAGTTAACAAAAGAAAATTTTTGCCATATACACATGCGGCTAATATGTTTGACACAAATGATGTAAGAGCAATATTTAGAGTGTCCAGTTTCGTTTTGACGTTTAAACGCAGCAACAACAAGCGTTTCGTTTTATGGCATTTTGAGTTATCGATAGAATATGCTAATTCGGTTAGATTTTTATACAAATTTTTTTTTCGCTAATACTTAAGAGAGGCGAATGTGCTTCTTTCATGGTTTTAAAGCTCTGTTTAATGTGATTGACTTGCATAGCAGCATCATTGCTTTATGAAGAGCTTTTACAACTTTTCAAGAATGGATAAATTAGTGAATGATAATCAAAATTCAAAATCGATTTTGTTCATATGCCGCGATTCTTGTTTGTGACCTTCGAATGTTAAAGAACTTGTCGTCATCATCATTTGCTTATCAACTCGAATTGATCTTTAGCTTTTTATTGAGCGGATTTTTTTTTCGGTGTGAAGGAAAAAAATAAATTCTTGAAAATATAAAAAGTACGCAACAAATGCTAATTTCATTAGAAGTTTTGATTTTTAATTTTCGAAACAATTTTATGGAATCCAAATAAATTTAGATTTTGTTTAGTTGAAACAAGTACTGGAAACTCAAATTTTTGGCTTTTTGTGAGAAAATTGTTGATTCAAATTCTATCAATATAATTTAATTTAATTAAAGCAATCAAAACATAATCTTTGGTTGAAGTTTCATCTCAATTAACAATTTTTATGGATCACAATAAAAGGTTAGGAAATATGCCATCTTATTTTTCATCTTATTCTTTTTGATTTTTGTCTATAAAAATGAGTAAGGAGAATAATAATATGCGCATATTTTTGAACCCTAGTTACTAGAATAAATAATTTTCTGTTTTAGTAGAGAAAATCAAGTTGATTTGAAATTCAAATGACTTGACTTCTACTTGACTTTTATCGTAAACTTAAAAATCTTTAATTTTGAAGTTCAAAAATAGTTTAAGACTCTTAAATTAAGACTTTAATTTTACATTAAAAACTTTTTTTAGAGCTAAAAATTTAAAAATATCAAATCCACAGGAGATAACTTGTTAATTTTTTTTAAAAATTCATTTTTAGAAAATTTAAATTCAAGTTGATTTTAAATAAACAGGGTTCAACATTATGTAGATAAGAAGAAGGATTTTTCGCATAATTTTCATCTTCTTTTTGATTTCTGCATATAAAAAGGAATAAAAAGAAGAAAATTATGCGCATAAACCTTCTTCTTATCTACATAATGCTGAGCCTTATAAATAAATCATTTTAGTGACCATCCCTTAAAATTATATTATGAAAAATCAAACAATGTTTAAAAACTCATAAATATAATTCCATTATATGGAAAAGCTAAATATTTATTTAAATCTTCAGATTATGGCAAATTAGGTTTCTTTAAAGTGCAATTTTAACACAAATAAAGTTTTAGTCTTAATCTTAATATCACAAATCTTCCAAAATGAGAACTAAAATAATACAATTTGTATTGATGTCATAAAAAGCAATCGTGAGACTAAGAAAAATCAAATTCTCAGTCTCTAATATAAATGTATTTACTATTATAGTTATATGGCACTTTACATAAATTTAAACAAAATCTCTTTATCACAACGCTTAAACGGGGGTCTCAGTAGAACAATAAAAACAAAAGATGATGTGTTTGGCATTTCATTTTGTTAATAATCGTGATGATGATGATGATGATGATTGTATCGTGTGCATTTACTTATCTTATAAGCGCCCACTAATCTGTCTATATAACATATACAATAACAACTTTAAGAAACATTAAGAACTCTTAGGAAGGACAAGACTATCAATCATAAAATGTGAATTAAGAGATTTATTTTGAGGAAGTTGACTAATCATTTTGACAATTTGTCTTTAGCGCCAATCAATTTATTTCTAAATAAATAAAAAAGTGACAATCGGCTTGATCATAAAGAAGCTCCCGTAGAAGAATTAGTGTGAAGGTTAATTATACACGTGTTGATGCATACAATCTATTTAGTAGTGAGAAAAGTCATCTTGAACTTGAGTGTCAAGATCATTAAACTCATCATGTATTTATTATGTGTGTTTACATTTAAATAAATCACTTAACACCAAATGCCGTTAGGCACTGGCATACACACACTTCATTGTTGTCATAATATTATGAAATATCTTCATTATTGATATTCATTGTTATGTTGATGATGATGATGAGTTTCATTAGCTATTATTAAAGCAATTAATCATTACAAATATAAAATGAAAGTTGTTCTTATTAAAATTTATCAATTTTCACTTAAAGAGAAAGTTACAACAAGAAATTTATTGTTTTTAACCCAATTAAATCACACGCAATATGATAAGAGAATATTAATTTTTAATCAATTTTCCCTTTTTTTAGAATGTGCTCACCAAGCAACAAAGAATAACAATAATTCTCTGTGCTATACGACTATAAGCACAGCGTGAGACATTTATAACGAAGAAATAACATCAATAAATTTATTATCAAAAAGAAACCAACGAATTTTTTATTCTTATTCACGAAAGAAGCTTATAATCGTTTGTGCATTGTAAATTGAATCATTTCATATGCAAAAATTCTTCCAACAGTTCATTAAGATGGCTATTTACAACATCATTATTCGTTGGAGATGAAAAGATGAGGTAGCAATAAATTCAGACAATGCATAAAGCTTTCATTTATGGAATAACTGCAAATCACCAAAAAAATAATAAAATTTAAGTTGACACAATTGCAAAGCAGATTTATGTGACTTTTTTTTGTTCAGCCGCAAGTGGAGAAACGTTTTTGCTCTCATACCAGCACACAAATCACGCGATACAAAGTGATAACATCATCCCACAACTGAAACCGTTCGTTGAACTTCATCATAAAAGAGAAACGCTTGTTCAACACTTTGTGAATCATTTTGTATTACCATTTTCGGTAAAATTGCGCGCTTAGTGAGACAATTTTATTTTAAAGGTCAAGTTGATTTCTGGTAAATAAAAGTTTTATGACTTCCTTGCTGTAATTCTACGAAAAAAATGTTTGAAATTTCAGAAATTCTCTCAATTTTTTTTCAAATTCAATTTCAGGTTTTGAAAGAATAAACCAGTTAAGAAGATCTTGTTGCTGCAATCGATAAAAAAGAAGAACTGTTGTCATCTTGCAAATTTTCAAGAATATTCATCAGCTGAGTGCCAATGTATATATGAATATGAAAATCAATGATTCTCGTGCGTTTTATTTTATTTTATGTAGAATGACTGAGAAGATTTCCCGCCTTGCTTAGCAATTTAGATTTTGCTAGTTTTTATGATTTCATCGCTAAGAATATTTATCGCTTTTTTGTGACAAATTAAATAAAAAAGTTTCGATTCTTTTTTTGCTCGTAAAATTTAAATATTTCTTTAGATGTAATAAATAAAAAAATTAATTAATTAGTTTCATTCCTTTCAGCACAAGTTGTTCGAATGATTTACAACAGTCAATATTTGCACACTACAAAATAGAAATATTTACGTATGACATGCACGCGTGTGTGGTGCTCTTTCGCTAGAATTTGTCATAAATTTTCCAACACGCTATCAAAAATTTAATAAAATAATTTATTTGTGGCTTTTTTGATAATGTCGCAGCATCAATAAAGAAACCTGATCCATTTTGGAATTCCGTTCTAAATTCTCCATCGAACGCTAATCCTACCATTCCAAAATCTTAATTTTAATAAATTAATTTTTTCTCTCTTTTCACTTTTTGGATGGTTGACAAAAAAAATTCTCATATCCTGAAGAAAATGTCAAATCAGTTGAAAGGCACATTTTATGAATCAAAAGAATATCAAATAAGGAAGAATTTTTTAAAGCTACTTAGCATGTCTAATTCTTCTTTACTTTGTAAAACCAACCAGTTTTGCGACACTCAATTAAAATCTTTTTTCAACACTTTTTTGAAAAACAAAATCTTTAAAACACTGAAATATGATCTTAGTGAGAATCTATCAATAAATAAGTTTGAGTTTGGACATAACGAAATTTGATATTGTTGATGGAGTGTTGTCGCAGATTGATGACGCTCAATTAATTTCATTTTATAGTAATTTCGCATTTTTCATTTAGGCAGGTTCGTTATTTTGCAATGCATTTAAATCATTCGTTTCACTCACTTCCATGAATAGATCTGCTTGGCATTTAAACACATATCAAAATATTTATCGATTTTAATTTTCTCTCTCTCACCATTCAACTCTTCTTCTTCTTTTCCTAATCTCATTATGATACTAATCATTTGAAGGATTTTTGACATGCAAAAAATTGCCGATTAATGTATCGTTTTATTGACTTGATATTTCAACTCTATTTTATGACTTTTTTTTTGCTAATGCGGCTTGTGCTTTAGTTTCTTTCTTTTCTTTATGTGATCTATTATATTTCTTTTGCCTACTTCTCTATACTTCGCCCACGTTGTGACCGTGAATAAAAAATGTTTTTACTTCATTTGCATTTCGCATGAAATGAATCGTGTGTGTGAATTTGAAAGGAAGATGAAGAAATTGATAGAGTGTGATAATAACCTATGCATGCCTAACTAATTCTTCTTGTGAGGAAACATTTGACAGAGTGTGAAAGTAAAAGTTTTTAGATTTATTCATAAAGTTTATTGATTTTGAAGGATTTGAATTTTAATTATAAAAATTTCTGGTTAAATTCAAGGTTTCATTTGTAAGAATTTAGAATGATTTAAAAATTTAGATATCAAGTCTTGAAGAAAATTTCTTAAACAAACAATTCTTTTTTTTTTTCAACTCAAAATCACTTATAAAATTCTTTATTAAAAATGTTAGAATTTTTTTGCGAATAGTGCAGACACAAAAAATTATTTTTTTTTGCTAGACGGATTTGAGAATTATTGAATAATAATAAAATTTGTCAATTGAGTAATACATGAATGTATGAAGGCACTTTGCGGTTGACTAAATGATGATAATCGATGATGATGCACGAACATATTCATTTAGTGTCAATTCTTTTTTGTCACCAAGGCAACAATTAATTATAAATTAAATAAATAAATTTTTTACTTACGCCGATAAGTTTCATGATTGTGCTTCTGTTTTGTTGTATTTAAAATCAGTCGTAAAATTTGGTGTTGAAATTCAACTTTCTTGTCTTTTCTTCCTTCACTTTCTTTTGTTACTTGCACAATTAGTGTGAATTAAAAAATTTTTAATTTAAAGTTTAACTTTTTAAGAAACACAACTAATCACTAGAACATCCAGAGAGAGACTGATGGTCATTCACGAATTAAATTTTTTATACACACTTTTTTTCGTGGTGTGTTATCTCTTCGCTAATTCTCGCTTCTTAATACCAGAATTTAAATTTTTTTCTTCAACTTTTTTTATTCCTTTCTTGAAGCAGAACAGAAAATGAAATGATTGTTTGTTGTCCCTGGAAGAGTGAGAGTTGAGCTCAACCAAGTCAAATGAACACCGAAATGATACTGAAAATTTTCTTATGGCAAAATATTATTTTAAAAGATTTCACACAACTTCAATCCCTTCTCTAAGTAAGTGAGCAAGCAAAACGATCTCGCGATTGAAATAAAGAAGACGAAAAATGAACATATATATATTCAAAAAAATAAAAGAAAAAATTTATTTCAGCAATCGCACGTTTAGCTTGAATATGATCGTCGTTGTGCACAAATTTCATGTATATTTCTCTCATGTGTGTGGACATATCTTCTTTTGCTCGCTATATATAAATCTTATTTCTTCTTGCCATCATCATCTTAGAAACACACAATTGAGAGCGAGTCATCATGATAAAAGTCACCGAGCTCTTGGTGATGATTCTAGAGTTGATATTTGGACACTCAACTCTCTCGCATATACATATCACTCACTTGTAGCCAGACACAACTAACAACTTGAAAATCTCGACTTTTCAACCGCCCATGACGTTGAACAACAACAGCAGCATCAACAACGACGTCTTTGAGGAAAGTCAAACACGTGTGTGCCTATGTCATTTAAAAGACCTTTTCCATAATGTTTTATCATCTTCTTGATTCAAATCATTCACTTGCTGCTTTTTTTGATCACTCCTGAAATGTTTTAGACTTCTTCTTTTACTTTTTATTGCTGTGAGAGATAGAAATGGAATTGAAGATGAGCAAGAAAACTAGTTCTTCTGTTTTAAAGTAAATATTTGTGTATTTGAGATTGTCGATGAGTATCATAAAGAGAGACTCTTTAGAGAATGAATTTTCTTGAAAGTTTCTCTTTTTTGGTGAATTTTTATGTGAGAATTTATTAAAAAAAATCTTTCAAAGTTTAGATAGAATAAATATTGAATTTTGCTTGAGTTAACTTAATGTTTAAGATTCAAATCTTAAGAAATTTAATTTATTTAATTAAAGAATTTCAATATACTTTTTTTTGCACATTTTCTTTTTTATTCAATTAGTAATAAATAAAACATCCCAGCATAAATCCATTAAATTTCTCTTTTGTTTCTCTTACACATGCCGTTTTAATGAATAAAAACTTTTGCGAGTGGAAAACAAATAAATAACTTTTGAATCTTTTAATTTTTATTTATTTTTTGAGCACACATTGGAAATTTATGCGAATGAGGAAGTTGTAGGCCCTTATAACGGGAGCTGATTTAACAATATTAAGACCATGGAATTGTAATTTATGTTCCACGTTGATCGACTTGATGATATGCGAAAATGCGATCGAAAATAATAAATGTGTTTGAGTGTTTTGTTTTTGATTTTTTTTTCTTATTTTTTCGATGAGAAAAGGGCTCGCGTGCCGCTAACTGTCATTTCAAGGTTAAAATGCCGCTAAATGTCATCACACGCAAACCTAAAACTGCATGACATCGTCACACAATCACAATAATAGATATCGACATCTACGACAGCAGTTTTTGTTAACAGTTTGGTGCTGTATTTAATTAGCAGCTTTTTTTCACTCACTGTTGGCTATGAATGAATATATGATAATGTTGAGTCAACACATAGAGAAACGTTTCTCGCTAGTAGATTTTTCTTCATTACTCTGAGAATTTCATGGCATTTAAATTCTGCAAATTTTTTATGAAGCTCCGCTTCCGAAAAAAAGCTAGGTAAAGACACTTTGATTAATTGCAGTTGTGATTTATTTAATATTAGATAAAATTAAATTTGAAACTGTTAACGATAAACTCTTGCAAAAAATTTTCAATGTTATTTTTACATTTTTCAAAAATTAGAAAATTAATAGAAAACCGTTAAAAATTCGTTATATTTAGAGTAAAACTATTCAATTAACAAGAACTAGAAGCCATAAGTATAACTAAATTAGATACAGATAGAATGTAAACTAAATTCTACTTTGTTTTAAAGTTTTTGAGGAAAATTTAAATTTTTAAAAAATCACAAAATTAACAATATTTTTAAAAAAATTAATAAGCTTGAAAAATTAGTAAATGTCTCCACCTTGGAAGAGATAAATATATTTCAATTGCAAATACCGGATCACAGTTGCATGTAATTTAAAGCCATTTAATGGCCTAATGCCACTTATAAAATCAGTCTAGATATGATTTTTATGGTAATTTAATATTTACTTTAGAAATATTCTTTCTGCATGCTTAACTAATTGCTTCCCAAATTTACTCTTTATTTCAACAATTTTTCCATGATATCTCAGTAAACATTTTTTTTAATTGATGAAAAAATATTCTCTCATTTGTGTATTATTTTGATAAAGAAAGATGTCTCGTTTTTACAGCGGCAAAAGTAAATTTATAAAATCACCATCATTAGTGGTGACGAAGGAACCATCAAAATTTGAATCAAGAAGCAGTTATGTCGATGGCAGTGGAGATCATGATCCATTTGGATATTTTTACAATTATGTTGAAGAAAAAAATGAAAATAAAAGTGATTCGAAAAAAAATTCTTCTAGAACTAGTGTTGTGTCAATAATTCGAAAGCCTGGACGTCATTTTGAAAATTTAAAGCAAAGAATCAAAGTTCAAACTAAAAATCGAGAAATGCAGAAGAAACATAAAGAAAATAAAAGACGTCAAGAGCTTGAATTAAAAATTAATAAACTTATCAATGACATTAACTCAAGAATAACAAAAAAAGAATCAAAAAGAGAAACAACGAAGATTGAAAAACCGCCGAATCAAAGAAAGAAACTGCAGACTTTTTGCTTCCTTGCTGCGCTCATAATTTATTCGATATCACTGTCCTACTTTATTGACAGCTTTCCAACAACTGAAAGAGAAAGGAGAAGTTTTTCATTATTCTCAACACAATCGAGAGATTCAAGTCGACTTAATTTCTTTTCAAAATTTTTGCGTCAATAAAGTTTGTTTAAGATCAGAAAAAAAGAGTTATGTGTTGCATTTATTAAATTTATTTAAATCTTTTATCTCGTGACTAGTTATACATAATCTATTACGTTTTTAGCCATCCTATCAGATTCTTAATAACTGCATAAAATAACAATTCAAATTCACAAAAACATAAAAATTTATCGTGAACCATCGTTATCTACATGAGAAAAAGAATCGGAAGACAAAAAGTTGAAGTGTGCGATTTATTTGCTTTTTATCTGATGATATTGTTTCATATTTTATAAAAGAAATTCGATACCAATAACATTTTCATATTTATATCTATTGCGATCTAGAACAAAAATAAATTATTGATATTTCAGTGTCATAATTCATCCAATTTGGTTGGCTCCTTTCATTTCTTGACATTCATTGTGTTGCTTCTTAAACTTGAATCAGTATTTATGCAGAGCCTTGACAGTTGCACAGCAAAAAAACAGTAATTCTGAATTGAAGTTTCATTATCTGTCTGCTCTGCTAAATGAATCGAAGGACGGCGTGTGGGGTGAACTATCTCAAAAATGGTACTCGTCATTAATGAACGTTACGCCATCATGAATGAATGAACTTCCATTGATGATGTGTATATCAAATAATGAGTTGTGGATATAACCAATTGTACAAATTTGTCGAATTAGATGATTTTTATTATTTCATTGTCTGTTTGCGCAGCATGCGTGTGATTTATTATTTTTTTTTCTCTATCTCTGTCTGCACCCGAGTGAAGTGTGAATGGAGGAAAAGAAATTCAATAAATATTTCCTTCATGTAAACATTTCATGAAGTACTTGAAAAGGAATTGGAATGGCAACAGGTAGCAACTTCTTCCGCTGATATTTTAATTTTGCATTAATGTGCTTCCTTCATTTCAATTTTTTTCGATGAAATCGAGCGATTAATTTCTATCGATTCACCTTCAACTGCTCTTTATTGTGTTTGATTTTATTAGGGCTTGTTCAATCATTTATAATCACAATAAATACCGCTACATAAGCATTCTCTTTTGTCCTCGTAAGAAACACAATATTTATATTTCTCAATCAGAAATCAGCACCGGAATTCGGACACACAAAAATGATAAGACTAGAAGAACAAGAATGAAGAATTCAACTGATCCATTTACGAGTAGATGATTGATATTCATTCAATAAATTGATTTCATGTTTTGGGCGGTAACATCTTTTTATAAAATAAAAAGATTGAAAACACGTGTGTGTAAAATTTGGTTATCATTTAAAAATTGTCACATTTGAATTCTTTTTATTTGAAAACATAGAAATCGAACAAAATTTTCAGAGAATTTAGTTCAAATTGATGTTCAAATAAAATTCAAATCAAGTTCAAATAAAATTCAAATTGAACTTCAAATAAACGTTACAGAAAGCAATAAAATATGAAATTTTTGTCTTCTTAAAATCGCTGAAATTTTAATTACACTAACGTATAACGCAGCAAGTAATAAGTTTAAAAGCATAAATAAACATTTTTATTTAGAATATTAGAGAAATAACATTTAAATGTCAACTTTTTTACCTTTTTAAGAAGCAATGGATTAGAATTTAAACTATTAATTTAAATGATTTTTCTCTCGTATTAAACAATTTTATAGAATTAAAAGTCGAAAAGATAAAAATTTTCCAATCATAATTGACTTCAAATTCAAAATAAAATTTATGACAACATCAAAAGATTTATCACTTATATCGATTCGAAATCTATTAATAACTGAGATTTTATGGCAGCATAGTATCGCTTAAGCTTTGTCTTTAAGTAACTGTGAAGATATTATTAAAACGATGATGATATTGACCTCCAAAGAAACAAAAACAGTCGATGGTTGTTATCATCGAGCACTGTTTGTGTGATCTTTTTCTTAAAAAATGTTACAATCGACTGAGTTTTTTTCACTACTATGCCGAGAAGTGTTTTATTCAGGTGATAAAGTGTTTGCCACATTGTGAATGGATTATATTTTTTGCGACAATAATAATCACACGTCAAATGCTTAAATGATGAGGACTTAGATGCTGTTGCTGCTGCAAAATATTTGAGATGAATTAAAAATTAATAGGCTTAATAATTATCTGTTTAAGGAAGTGAATTTTTATAAGAGTAGTTGAATAAGATAAAAAAAAAATCATAATTTTAATGATGTTGTTCAACGTTTGATCAAATCAGACATAAATTGGAGAACAAAAGATCTAAATTTTTACCGTTATGTTAAAATTTATGATTGAAAATAAATTAAAATTGTTTTATTATCAATCGAATACCGTTTGAAGAGTTAAATAAATCAAGCAAAAGAATGATTTCATCCAAGATGAGTTATAAGTTTTAAGTTAATTAAAAGCCACAAAACAAAACAAAAAAATTCTCAAACAGCTTATTTATGACTATAGCATTTCTTCAGAACCTTAAAAGCTTCTTCATCTTTATCACCGGCCAACGTAGGTACCAGTATGTCTCGCGCAGATGTTTAAATATGAAGAAAATAACAAAAAGAGAGGGAAATTAAAGATGAAATAAAATTGACTAAATATGTAAATGTGAATGAGACACACATAAAAATGAGTTTAAGCAAGTGTCTTGTCCATTCCATTCCGAGTATGATAATAAATAAATTTAATTAGCAAAAAAAGCAGATTTTTTCGGAGAATCTTAGTCTGCAAGACGCTACACAAAATAACGCATGACGATGATGTCGTCAGTGATGATGAACTTCACCAATGAATCGCACTTAGAATGAAATTTAATTTTCTATTGCTAAATGTCACAAGACTTAAAATTTAAAAGAATATTTCTTTTATGATCAATATACATATTTCAAGTTATCTTAATAATAACCGAATAGATGATGGCACTCACAGCTGGTCGACTCCTTAAATATATTCGATCTAGTTTCGTGTGCAAATTAATCAATTAATTATTGTCAGCGATTAACAAATTATTGATATTTAAATTTTTTATTGCAATATTTGAATTGGCAAATGTATGCGATATTCGAGGAGAAACGTGGAGATGGAAATTTTTAAAGTTTTTGAAACTTTTACATTTAAGTGTTATTGAAGTTAATTAAATTAATTAAAATACGATAAAAAATAAAATATTTTATTGTTATAGACATAAAAGATGACTCTAGGAGAGAAGTGAGCTTTAGATTATTAAAATTAAGAGTGATTGTTAATAGCTTGTAAGTTGTTAAAGAAAAACAACTCAAGTATTTTTGTCTTTTACATTTGTAAACGCTTTAATGTCATCACTGTTTATTTGATTGTTTTGTATAAGAAATTTCGTCAGTTGTTTGTCTCTCACGATAATCCTTGCAAATTTATAGTCATTACTCTTCTCATATTTCCATGCAGCAAACGGTGAATAGTGAAAGATTAAGAAATGATCATATTTTATCCGAAAAATTGCCATCAGATTTATCTCTTTTTTGTGAAATACCTCAACAACCCTGGCTTAATATTGTGATAATTAATTTTTATATATCGATCTCTATCGGGATAAATGTGCATGTATTTGATACCTAAAACGTGTAGCAACTCATAAGTCACTGACCTAACGTTTTTTTAAAAATTTACCATGCCATTTGTCATAAGATCCACAGGTATGAATAAATATCAGTAATGCAAACTGTCAGTGACATGTAATGAATCAGTATTTTAAAATAAAATTTAGTCCGAAAAGTTATAATGAATTTAACTTTAAATTTCATCAAAAAGAGTTTTCTGCCAGGAGTATACACACGTTGCTCTTTGTTGATCTTTCTTGCTATTTTTCTATACTTTGTACTAATTTTTCCAGAATAAATTCCCAAAGTCCTGGTGTACAAGCACAAAAGGGCAAAAAAGATCAACAAAGAGCAAATGGAAGCAATGAAGATCAATTAGTTGATCCTGCATACCCCTTATATACATACCCGCATGGAAACATTATCTGGACTTTCATAATGGATCGCCATGGATTTTTCGGAAACTGTTATGTTACGTAATTACCATGTTCAGAAGCAGCAGATAGATGCAAAAATGTTTATGAAAAAAGACTAGTTAAGGAGAAAGATGGACAGATGGACAAATCGTGGATATTAAAAATTGTCATGATTGTAGTCAAAGTAGACAAAATCATAATTATAAAACTAAAAATTGCTTGATTTGTTTTCTTTTCTAATTTCGTCAAAAATATTTTAGTCAGGATTGTTAAAATAGAATCTTTTTGGCAGTTTCTTCAGCAAATTTTCTGAATCTGTGTAAGAATTTCTATGGTGAAATATTTTGGCAGACTATCAACCCTAATATTAGCAATATTTGTCATCGCAATTCTATTTCAAACCAATTGTGTATTTTTGATCTTTCACGAGAAAAGTTTAAATTTTTAACATCGTTATTAATAATAAATTTTCTGCTCATTTGTTCATATTTTATAGTCCTTTTTGATGAAATTTGCATGAAAGAATCTTCATGGTGTGACTCACAACATGAGATAGCAAAAAAGAATTTAAAATGTTGAGAATATTGCTGAAAATGAGAAAAGAATAGAATTTATTAATTTTTTTATGAGTCTTATTTCATATCTGACTCATTCGACCCTAAGTTAGGTAAAAAAAAGATAAAAAATTTTTGTCTGAGCAACAAAAATGCACTAAAATATGCAAATTTAAATCAACACTCAAATGAATGAATGGAATGTCCTTAAATTCTTTACTAATCTAAATTTATGGAAAACTTTTTGGTTAATTAACTAATTAATTAAAAATCTAATTCATAATCGTACAAAAATAGTTGAATTTCGAGTTTTTTTGTTGCTTACATTTTCAAATCCCATGATGTCTGCCAGCGGCTAATATTGATGTGAAACAATGACCTCATTCAACCTCATAAATGAAAGAGTGAGAAAAGAAGCAGCAGCAGCAAAAAAATATCGTATAGAACAAGAAATCTTAATGTCACAGAAATTAACAAGTGTCTAATGAGATCTGTTGTTGTTTGCTGACACTCTGAACACACTGGTCATGCTTTAAAGTCAAGAACATGCTCAGACAGTAGAAGCTGAAGTAATGAAAGAAAAAAGCTTCTTTTTTGCCACATTTTTTTTGTCTTAATCGCAATTTTGCTTTAAAGTGGGAATAACAAAGACATCAAAATAAGAAAGCGCTGATTGTAATTAATTAGGATCATCTATTTGGCAATTTAAGAAGCGGACTGCACAAAAGAAAATCATTTTTCTTCCCTCATTAATCGATTGAATTAAAGAATTTCCTGAATCTCCTTTACTGGAAGCTTCTTGATAATTAATAATATTGATGCTATGACTAAAACAACAAAATTTGCGGAGGAGCAACTAAATAAATAACTTTGAGGTCAATGCTTTACGTATTTCAAAGGGATCTTGAGATTGTTTATGTAGAAATCAAGTTAAGTGATCACTAGCTTTTAAAAAACACTTTTAGACATTTCAAGTAGAAATTTGACTTTGTTACAAAGTCGATACTTGAAAAATTAGTCATAAATGTTTTTATTCACAAATTTCTCAAAGCAATCACTAAAATGACAATAAAAAGTTCATTAAACTTTGCTATTTTAACTCCATTAAATAATTTGTCATTGCAATTTTGTCCATTGAAACAAATCTCACAATTTTCATGATCATTCATGCACTGGAATTTTTTTGTTGTTGACAAATTTGATAAACATCCTCTCGATATATTTTTGGTGCCATTCTTCCAAATGAAGCAACCTCTATTTTCATAAGTCACAGGTCCCTGACATGAGATATTCTGCACCTTTTCCAAGTCATTCAAACAAGAAGGATTCTCATCTGAAGTACACTTGTGACAAAATAAACTTGCTTTCTGCTCAATATTGCATGCATTTGTCTTGCAAAGTGAACATAGTGGGTTGTTTTTGCAAACATTCGAATCAAGTGTGCACTGTCGAATAATAGTTTTTTCTGAGACATGGAATGTGAAACACGATTCCTCCTCGTAGAAATATAAATCTCTCAAACAAGGCATGGCAGAACTTTCAGAAAATCCCCAAATACATTTTTGGTCGCTTGAAGAATCACATTTGATGCATGACAGACTTGGTGGTCGTTTGACACTTTTATTATTGCAGTTTGATGTGCTACAGATGTCGCAGTGTGATGGATTACTAGTACAGAGATCAGTGTAGATATTTGAGTCGGACAAACAGCCTCTAATAGTGACATTATTGACATCAAGATAAAGATAACAAGAATCACGAAAATTATACTTTTCACATGGATAACTGATAGACAAATCGTTAACTTTAGCATTGCAATTTTGATCAGTTGAACTTTGACAATGATGGCAAATTAATCGAGTTGAAGGAAAGATTCCGCCATTGCAGAGTGATTCATCGCATTGTTTGCAATTGACACTGATTGAAGGACATTCAGGTGCTGATTCTAGTTCACTTGAACATCCACGATGTGTTGTCATATTTGGCTTCACATAAACTTTGCACGTATCTGAATAATTTTTACAAATATTTTGTGGCAATTCTTTTTCAACTGTGACACAATTGAGATCATCTTGTGAATTGCATGAATAACAACTCAAGAAAGTTTCTTTTGAATTACATTTTGATCCTTGACAAAATTTGCAAGAGTCATTAGAAATGCAAAAATCAAATTCAGGTTGTGAGAGTGATGAAATGCATCCACGTTGAATTCTATTTCCTAGAAAATAATAAATAAAATTTTTTAAACTATAAAATAACAGTCAAAGAAGATCCTATTTTGAAATAACGAACATATAAATTTAAATTTTTAATTAACGATTAAATATTCAAAATAATTTCAAATTTTAGAAAACCGTTAAAATATTTAATTTCTTACCATCATCTGAATGATAACAACCGCTTTTATCTATTGTCACATCTTTACAAGCTACAGCAGATTCATAAAAATTTCCAATATTCTTACAATCCTCGAAATTTGAATCACATTCATAGCATTCTTCTTTAATAATTTGTTTGTTATTGCAAAACTTTTCTTCACAAAGTTCACAGTCGTCACTTTCCAAGCAACTGGAAACAGAAATTGATTGGAAATCATTCAAGCAACCTCTGTGATAAGTTGATCCATTTTTGAAAGAAACACAAAAATTGTCTCTATTGACAAGTGCTACACAAACATGAGTCGAAAATTGTCGATCGAGTGGCAAAAAATAACCACAAGCAGGATTGTCGTCACTTGAACATGAAATGCACTCAATGTCAGAATACCCTTTTTGATAATTGCAACGACCTTCACTACATTGTGTACACAATTCTCCAGCTGATTGACATGTTACGACATTTTCGTTATCATCTGACATGCAACCGCGAATGACTGATGTTTCATCTAAAACAATAAAAGTAATGTGATAAAAAATTGAATGACGAGACATTCAGGTGACTCACTTATAATGTAAGCATAACATTTATCATCTGGAACAAAATTTTTGCATGGCAAAGCTAAAGTTTCATCAGGATCAACGCATTTGATATTGTCAGCAGAACATGAATAACAGACAAGTCGATCTTTTGGATAATAGCCATCATTACATAAATCTCCTACACATGACTCAAATTCTGTGACATTTTCGTCTTTTTGTGATGCACAACCACGAATTGTGCTTGTTTCAATAATCCATGTTGAACATTCTGTATCATCTTCTTCTTCACACAGAATTACACTTGTATTTCTTATAGGAAATGCACAAGATGGATCAAAATTTGAATCACATGAGTAACATTGAAGTGCAACTGTAAGAAACTGTTGTAAAATTATTTTTATTCAAGAAATTTAAAACTCACATGATGATTGGCAAAAATAAATCAAAACTATCAATTTCTTCCACATTTCTCACTTAAACGTCTAATTGCTACTAAGTTACACCAATTAATGAATATGAAAAGCGAATTTTTATCACAATGGAACAGTTTATTTGAGCTATCAACATTCGTTTTCCATTATTATGACATTTATAAACAAGAAAGTGATAAGATATTTTAGCTGTAGTAATTAGTGCGAATTGTGGGCGTGTATTGATTGATTTTGATTGAATTTAAATAGTAATAAATGACGCAAGATAATCTCCATCCAAAATGCATGTCAGATCATCATAAAATAAAATTTACTTCCTTTATATCTCGAACAACCAGTTTCATTTTTATCGATTTCACTTTTGTATGCAAATAAAGAATAGAATTTTATTTTGCGATAAAGTAATTCATTTATTGTTCAAGAAATATAATCTTCCAAATAATTTCTTTTATCAGTAAATTAGATTTTAAGAAATAACAGAATTCTTCGTTAAAAATTTAAATTATTATTAACGAAAGAAAGAATATTTAACGAAACAAATATTTTAATGTAAACAAATCTATAAATAATTTTAATATTTCTTGTTTAAACCAATAAAATTTCGCTAAAACACATTCGATTTTGATGGAATGTTATCACAAAAAGTTTATCTCCTGCTTGGCGCTTATTTTGCTCTTTCAAAGAATATCATTTGATTTGTAAAATTATTTTAAAATTCTTATCTTGATCATGACTATCAAATACATTTTAATTTGTGAAAGGACATGGAAAACGAGTTCTCTTTTGTTGTGCTATGCAAATTCTTATAAGAATTTACCAACAATGTCGATTCATTTATAGTAAACACAAATATCTAAGTCCAATTGTGCTGTTATAAAAAACACTCAGTAGGAAGCTGCAAATAGCTACTTTAGAAACAATATTGTACATGCAAATAAGGAAGCATCAATAAAAGTCGCTACAGGGAATAAGAGAAACTGTGTGTTGTGATAATGATTAAATCATCCTTCGTTTAGTTCTAGCCAAAAAAGACACACTTCTTTGTGTTCATTAAGCATGCGAGACAATTGTGGTTTAGTGTGTTTACTCAGAAGCGCCATAACGAAGTCAATAGATCACAATTTGCTCTTTAGTTAATCATCTAAAATTTCAAGCAAATAAATTGAAATGAAAATATCATCGGTTCATATTAAATTTTTTGTGTGTTATGGAAATCAGCTAGAAAATCATTATCTAGCATGACGATACGAGGATAACTAAATTTAAATTGGCAAATAGGCGACACGAAAAGAAGAAAATGCGCAAACAGTCTAATAACACATGCAACTAATTTGCTAATAAATTCTAAATGATGAACATCGAAAATTTGACTCAAGGTTATGACAAGATAAGAAAAATTGTGAGAATCCGACAACAACGACAGGAACAGTAATAAAAAAAAGAGTTGAATTCGTGTGTGCGATAGAACCAAGTTAGAATTCATTGATATTTCAAGATAAAAGAATCATTATCACTTTTTATAATATATTCAGCGGGTTTATTATCAAATATATCACATCTCTCAACAAGATTTTCATTCAATTGTGTTTGTGTGCGCACAATTCGATTAGTTTATCCTTCTTTTTATTGCGCTGATTAGCATCCATGATGTCAGTCATTTTAAACATTTAACAGGTGAAATTGATCATGTCATCTCTCGCACGATAATTTCAGCCTTCTCAAATGTTATTGCTCTTTTGTCATACATATATGTTTTTACAATAGCAAGAACTTTTGCGGTTCTTTTTCTGCTGTGTGGAATTAATAAAAAAAATTATCAAAGAGTAGAAAATCCAGCTTCAAACTTGTTTCAAATCAGTCTTAATTCTCCTCAATTCTTCTTTTTTTGTGTTTGGTTGTTAAACAGGTGTCACCAAATCTACGTTATTCCTACAATCTTTTACCTTTTTTGCCATAAAACTTCAACAAAAATCGGGATAAATGTAAATAATCAATTTATGGAAAAGAGTATTCTATTACAGTATGAGATAATTTTTTTGAATCTCATTTGACTTGTCTTCTTTCACTTTTCACAGACTGAGACGTGTGTAGGTGATTAAAGAAATATGTAAATTTTTCAGTGAAATCTGAACCAACAGATGATTTTCTTTAGTTCTTGTCGTTACAACTTGTGATAGCTTTACATAAATTCAATTCTGGTTTCATGAATAGAAAGTTTTGAAGATTTCACTCAAGTTTCTTTTTAAAGAATTAAATTTTAATTGATGAAAATTTTTTCATTTGATTTTTAAAATTTGTTTAGAAATATTATATCTAATCTTCGAGTTTAAGAATCAAATCTTGATGTTTAAAATCTTTTCCATTTTTTTATTTCTTTTTTGGTTTAAGTCAAAAATAATTAGCAGAGTCTGAAACAGTTTTTCGACTAACTAAAATTCAACTAATTTTTACTCGAATAAAAATAAAACACTACTAATCGACTAAATTTTAGTTACTTTTTGGTTGAAAATTTTAATTGACTATAATTTAATTGAAATTTAACCAAAGATTTTAATCGGTTAAATTTTAGCTGATTTTTGGACTCTAATGATTACTAAATAAAAAAAAAATTTCTTTAAACAATATTCTTTTTTGCATTTTCACAAAAGTCAAAAATTCATTTCAATCTACATTTGCTTGCTCACACACATTCATGATTGAGATCAAGAAATGAATAAGAGATTTTGTTTTATAAAATAAAAAAGCTATATTCTGACATAAGATGATGATAAATTGATATTTTATCATTTTGTTTTTTTTTCTTCTTTGCTCTCTTCGTTGCTTTCATATCAAACAACGTGTTTCGCTCCTTTTTTATCTGTGGCAAATCCGTGGTCAATAAAATTTATTATTCAGCATTAAATAAGAGGAGAAGAAGAAAAAAAGATTTGAAAACAGGTATTTTGGAGCGAGATATTTGAATAAACGTGCTTATAGGTCCACCTTCTTCTCAATTTTATTTCGCAGTTTTTCATCATCATGACGATAAAGTATAAAGCTATCTTCCTTTGAAGTTCAACAACGGACAAAGCTGTTCTTCTTCTTCTTCTTCTTCTTTCGATATCCATTAAATGATTTAGATAAGCTTACATCACAGAGCCCTTCTAGTTTTATTTTATGATCAATCGCATGTAAAAATGGAATTACAGCAAAAATATTGTCAGATTTTGTGTATCATAAGTCCACTTTATATCTTTTTTGTTTTATTATTGTTGTCAAGTGTCTTAAACAACGATTCTGTCTCTATTTTAGGAAAAATGAAAACTTTTATGGCATAGTTGTTGTTGATTGACACGACAAAGTGCAAATGAATTCTTACTAATAGTCATTAAAATAATTCTTTTATAGCAAAAGTATCTGTCTATCTCAACAAGTTTTTTAGTAGTTGTTTATGTAAATTTTGAGTTATAAAAACAAAGTGAAGACACTATGATTAAAAATACTATTTTGCGTTACCAACTGCATAATATACATGCAACAAAAATACTTTATAATTGGCTTAAAATTTTTCTCTGTAAGCTCAAATTAATCCTACAAGTTGTAGGCTACAACTAAAAAGAAAAATTTAAGAAGTGTATAAAAGTTTTATAAGTCACTTCAAAATCAAATGTAGAAGCCAAGAAAATCTACTTGTACTGAAAAAACGTAAAGAAAGTTTTTTTGCGAAACGATTTTCAAACACTTTAAAACATTTTTCTTTTCAAAAACTGCTTCTTCACTCATAGAAAAAAGTTAATACCAGATATTAATTTTGTATGGAAAAATTTAATACCCGGTATTGAGCTGAGCACTTAAAACCATAATATTAAAATTTTAATACCAAAATGTTAAGTTCTAACTTGCTCGAAACTTAATCTCAAGGTATTAAAAAAAAACATTTAGGTTTTAAAATTTTAACACTTCAATGCTAAAATTTAAATATTGATATATTAAAATTTTTCGACCAGAAAATCCTGAAAAATTAAATGGAATCAAATTAATTCAATGCAGATAATATTCCTCATTACTTAGTTTAATTAAATAAGATTTTATTGTATTGAAGTTTATTAAAAAGTGATCACGATACAAAATTCAAACAGTGATACATGATAATTAAATTTTTCCGAAGTGTTTTCATGAATTGATGCAAATATTTTCTTTCCCTTTCCTAATTTGTTTT